>JARQOD010003208.1:0-67667 GCA_033576555.1 Oophaga sylvatica | reverse complement strand
GGGGGGGATGTGTGGCCCAGCTGCGCTTGGTACACATGTTCCAGGAGTATGCACTAAAAGGTAACTGCAAAATCTGATATTCATTCACAACACTCACTTCTCTAGATTACCACCAGAGGGAACCTTAGACTATTTAAGGGTGTGACTTAGGCAGCAGTAGCCATTCAAGTTCCTGTCAGCAGGAGATGAGATCAGTTCAAGTTCCTGTCATAGCTCAGTTGGAGCTGGAGAGACAGACGTGTGTGGATTTCCTGTCAGAGACAGAAGAGAGAGAGATTGCAAGCTGATATCTCAGAACAGACAGACTGCTAGTACCCTAAGCAAGTGGAAAGTGACTCTCGGAGCGGGCTTGTAATCAGTCTGACGAAACGTCCTGAAAGCTGCTCTGGACACAGTCTTTGAAAGAAAGAAGGAAGGGGACTACAGTTTGCAGAACATCAAGTTAACTGAGAATCAGTCAGCGAGCTTTGGAAAGAAGGAAGAAAGCTAATGACAGAACCTACTGCTGCCCTGTGCTTATGTTAAGGAGGAGAGTAGGGCGACGGGCGAGTGGTTACCCTAGGAAGGAGTGACTTCGGTGACAGATCACCTTCACTCAACTAACCGGACACCGGGTCCGAAGTATTGCTAATACCTTCACGGCTAGTGATAGAAAACCGGAATCCCTGCTGGGCTTCAAGTCGCAGAGGGTAGCCCTAAGTGCCGATACGTAACCGGGGTCAGGCAGAACAGGAGTCTGGCAGTGCACTGCAAATATAGACTTAGTTCTTTCCAATTTCTGGTCACCAATGTTCTGGTCACCAGAATAAGCAAAAGGCTCCACCACAATGTTGGCCGGGCGTAGCTGTTGCATCAAGAGTTAAACTTGACTTCACGCAAGTTAGGACTCATACACTTTAAAGGGAAAGGAGGCCTTTAACCTACTCAGCAATTCCCTGGATGTGCATCCTCCACCCTGAACAGCTTCCCGGGACATACCTGCAACCATCACCAGTAAAGGTATGGAAAGAGAACAACTTGTGTGTGACTGACTTATTATCTGCACCCTGCACCACCATAGACTTTGAGGGAAAAGTCTCACCTGTGGGAGACTTAACATCTTGCTGCCCCATAACATCCCCTCAGAAGATTCACCCTGCAGCGCTGGTCAAAGTGATCAGAAATCACAGGTGGCGTCACGAACTATTACTACAATCCCCTGTAAATATCCCCCTTTGAATGAGCGCCCAGGGCAACGGACCGAGCTGTGCTGCTTGTGACATTCCCCATAGACTTCAATGGGCTTGGTGCCGAGTACCCCATAAGCCCTGGTACCGTGTGTTGTGCGACTCAGGGCAGTGCTGTGTTTGGAGCAGAGCTGTGTTTGGGGCAGAGCTGTGTTTTGGGCAGAGCTGTGTTTGGGGCTGAGCTGTGTTTGGGACAGTGCTGGGTGTTGGGGCAGTGCTATCTTTGGGGCAAAGCTGTGTTTGGGGCAGTGCTGGGTGCTGGGCAGATCTGTGTTTGCGGCAGTGCTGGGTGTTGGGCAGTGCTGTGTTTGGGGCAGTGCTGGGTGTTGGGCAGAGCTGTGTTGGGGCAGACCTGTGTTTTGGGCAGAGCTGTGTTTCGGGCAGAGCTGTGTTTTGGGCAGAGCTGTGTTTTGGGCAGAGCTGTGTTTGGGGCAGAGCTGTGTTTGGGGCAGTGCTGTGTTTGGGCAGAGCTGTGTTTGGGCAGTGTGTGGGCAGACTTTTTGGGGCATGCTGGTTTTGGGCAGGCTGTGTTTGGGCAGGCAGTGTGCTGCTGTGTTGGGCATAGCTGGTTGTGGGGCAGAGCTGTGTTCACGTTGGGAATTGTTGTGGGGCAGTGCTGTGTTTGGGCAGAGCTGTGTTTGGGGCAGGCTGGTTTGGGCAGAGCTGTGTTTGGGGCGAGCTGTGTTTGGGCAGTGCTGTGTTGGGGCAGAGCTGTGTTTGGGGCAGGCTGTGTTTGGGGCAGTGCTGTGTTTGGGGCAGAGCTGTGTTTGGGCAGAGCTGTGTTTGGGGCAGAGCTGTGTTTGGGGCAGTGCTGGGTGTTGGGCAGAGCTGTGTTTGGGGCAGACTGTGTTTTGGGCAGAGCTGTGTTTGGGCAGAGCTGTGTTTTGGGCAGAGCTGTGTTTGTGGGCAGAGCTGTGTTTGGGGCAGGCTGTGTTGGGCAGTTGTGTTGGGGCAGTGCTGGGTGTTGGGCAGAGCTGTGTTTTGGGGCAGTGTTTGGAGGCTGTGTTTGGGCAGCTGTGTTGGATTTGGCAGCTGTTTTGGGGCAGGCTGTGTTGGGCAGAGCTGTGTTGGGCGAGCTGTGTTTGGGGCAGTGCTGTGTTTTGGGCAGAGCTGTGTTTGGGGCAGAGCTGTGTTTGGGCAGGCTGTGTTTGGGCAGGCTGTGTTTGGGGCAGAGCTGTGTTTGGGCAGAGCTGTGTTTGGGGCAGAGCTGTGTTTGGGGCAGAGCTGTGTTTGGGGCAGAGCTGTGTTTGGGCAGAGCTGTGTTTGGGGCAGAGCTGTGTTTGGGGCAGAGCTGTGTTTGGGCAGAGCTGTGTTTGGGGCAAGCTGTGTTAGGGCATGCTGGTTTGGGCAGAGCTGTGTTTGGGGCAGAGCTGTGTTGGGGCAGAGCTGTGTTTGGGGCAGAGCTGTGTTGTGGGCAAGCTGTGTTTGGGCAGTGTGGTGTTGGGCAGAGCTGTGTTTGGGGCAGAGCTGTGTTTGGGCAGAGCTGTGTTTGGGGCAGTGCTGGTGTTGGGCAGCTGTGTTTGGGGCAGTGCTGTGTTTGGGCAGAGCTGTGTTTGGGGCAGAGCTGTGTTTGGGGCAGAGCTGTGTTTGGGGCAGTGCTGTGTTTGGGGCAGAGCTGTGTTTGGGGCAGTAGCTGTGTTTGGGGCAGAGCTGTGTTGGGGCAGGCTGTGTTTGGGGCAGAGCTGTGTTGGGGCAGTGCTGTGTTTGGGCAGAGCTGTGTTGGGGCAGAGCTGTGTTTGGGCAGAGCTGTGTTTGGGGCAGTGCTGTGTTTGGGCAGAGCTGTGTTTGGGCAGAGCTGTGTTTGGGGCAGAGCTGTGTTTGGGCAGAGCTGTGTTTGGGCAGAGCTGTGTTTGGGCAGAGCTGTGTTTGGGGCAGAGCTGTGTTTGGCAGAGCTGTGTTTTGGGCAGAGCTGTGTTTGGGCAGAGCTGTGTTTGGGCAGAGTGTGTTGGCAGTGCTTGTGGGCAGAGCTGTGTTTGGGGCAGTGCTGTGTGTGGGGCAGTGCTGTGTTGGGGCAGTGCTGTGTTGGGCAGAGCTGTGTTGGGGCAGTGCTGTGTTTGGGCAGAGCTGTGTTTGGGGCAGTGCTGTGTTGGGCAGAGCTGTGTTGGGGCAGTGCGGGCGTGTTGGGCAGAGCTGTGTTTGGGGCAGTGCTGGGTGTGGGCAGAGCTGTGTTTGGGGCAGAGCTGTGTTTGGGCAGAGCTGTGTTTGGGCAGTGCTGGGTGTTGGGCAGAGCTGTGTTGGGGCAGTGCTGGGTGTGGGCAGAGCTGTGTTGGGGCAGGCTGTGTTGGGCAGAGCTGTGTTGGGGCAGTGCTGGGTGTTTGGGCAGAGCTGTGTTTGGGGCAGTGCTGGGTGTGGGCAGAGCTGTGTTGGGAGCAGTGTCTGGGTGCGTGGGCAGAGCTGTGTTGGGGCAGTGCTGGTGCTGGGCAGAGCTGTGTTGGGGCAGTGCTGGGTGCTGGGCAGAGCTGTGTTGGGGCAGTGCTGGTGCTGGGCAGATGCTGTGTTGGGGCAGAGCTGTGTGTGGGCAGAGCTGTTGGGCAGTGCTGGTGGGCAGAGCTGTGTTGGGCAGTCTGGCGTGCTGGCAGAGCTGTGTTGGGGCAGTTGCATGAGGTGTGGGCGGCTAGTGTTTGGGCAGTGCTGGGTGCTGGCAGAGCTGTGTTGGCAGTGCTGGTTGGGCAGAGCTGTGTTGGCAAGTCTGGTGTGGGCAGAGCTGTGTTGGAGCAGTGCTGGGTGTGGGCAGAGCTGTGTTGGGGCATGCTTGGGGTGGGCAGAGCTTGTTGGGGAGTGCAGGTGTGAGAGCTGTTTGGCATTGGGTGATCAGTGTGTTGGGCAATTTGTGGGCAGAGCTGTGTGGGTATGGGGGGCAGCTGTGTGCGTCTGTACATTTGGGGCAGTGTCATGTGGTGCTATGGGGTGATACAGGTGTACATTGGACAGAGTGTAGTTGGGGTCAGTGTGACATGGGCGGATACGTGTGCATTGGGGACTGTGTGAACTTGGGGGATCGTGTGACATTGGGGATACAGTGTGACATTGGGGATACAGTGTGACATTGGGGATACAGTGTGCATATTGGGGGATACAGTGTGACATTGGGGATACAGTGTGACATATTGGGGGATACAGTGTGACATTGGGGATACAGTGTGACATATTGGGGGATACAGTGTAACATTGGGGATACAGTGTGACATTGGGGATACAGTGTGACATTGGGGATTACAGTGTGACATATGGGGATACAGTGTTACATTGGGGATACAGTGTGACATTTGGGGGATACAGTGTACATATGGGGATACAGTGTAACATTGGGGATACAGTGTGTCATATTGGGGGATACAGTGTGACATTGGGGATACAGTGTGACATATTGGGGATACAGTGTGACATTGGGGGATACAGTGTGACATATTGGGGGATACAGTGTAACATTGGGGATACAGTGTGACATATTGGGGGATACAGTGTGACATTGGGGGATACAGTGTGACATATTGGGGGATACAGTGTAACATTGGGGATACAGTGTAACATTGGGGATACAGTGTGTCATATTGGGGATACAGTGTGACATTGGGGATACAGTGTGACATATTGGGGATACAGTGTGACATTGGGGGATACAGTGTGACATATTGGGGGATACAGTGTGACATTGGGGATACATTTGTGACATATTGGGGATACAGTGTGACATTGGGGATACAGTGTGACATATTGGGGATACAGTGTGAACATTGGGGGATACAGTGTGACATATGTCCCATCGGGGACAGTGACATAATGTGTGCAAACTGTAAAGCGCTGCGGAATATGTTAGCGCTATATAAAAATAAAGATTATTATTATATTAAAGACATATTAGGGGATGCATGGTGATATTTTGGGAGACATAGTGCAGAGTTGGGGTATGCAATGTGACGTATTGGGGTATGCAATGTGACGTATTGGGGGATGCAATGTGACGTATTGGGGGATGCAGGGTGATGTCTTAAGGGATACAGTGAGCCATGTTTAGCGAAGCATGGTGACCTATTGCGGGGATGTATTGTGACATTTTGGGGCCTACAGTGAGCCATGTTGGGGATAAAGTAAGCCGTGTTGGGGGGAGGAATACATGCAGATGTTTTTGGGGATACAATGTGCCATTTTGTTGGTGGATACAACGTACCATGTTAATGGTTACACTGTGACGTTTTAGAGGATGCATGATAATGTTTCCGAAAATACAGTCAACCGAGTTTGGGGATACATGGTAGTGTGTTGGGAAAAAACAGTGTGAAATTGGGGGGTTCATGGTGATGTTTTAGTGTCATAGTGTGCCATGTTGGGGAATACCGTGTGCGGTGTTGGAGGATGCATGGTGACATGTTGGGGGATGCATGGTGATGTGCTGGGGGATATATGGTGATGTTTTGGGGGATACAGTGAGCCATGTTGGGGAGAGGGGAAGTGTTGGGAATAGTAGTGTGGGGGTATGGATTATAGTGTGAGTGATATGTTAGTGATGGGGATGAATGCCATGTGGCGAAATGTTGGGGGATATAGTGAGATGTTTGGGGATGCATTGGTGGAATAATGTTTGGGGGATATAGTGAGCCATGTTTGGGGATGCATGGCGAAATGTTGGGGGATATAGTGATGATGTTTGGGGATGCATGGCGAAATGTTGGGGGATATAGTGAGCCATGTTTGGGGATGCATGGTGAAATGTTGGGGGATATAGTGAGTGATGTTTGGGGATGCATGGCGAAATGTTGGGGGATATAGTGAGCCATGTTTGGGGATGCATGGCGAAATGTTGGGGGATATAGTGAGCCATGTTTGGGGATGCATGGTGAAATGTTGGGGGATATAGTGAGCCATGTTTGGGGATGCATGGCGAAATGTTGGGGGATATAGTGAGCCATGTTTGGGGATGCATGGTGAAATGTTGGGGGATATAGTGAGCCATTGGGGGTGGGGGTGGGTTGGGGATGCATGGTGAAATGTTGGGGGATATAGTGAGCCATGTTTGGGGATGGCGAATGTGAATATGATTGGGGGGAATTATATAGTGAGCCATGTTGCCAGAGCCATTGTGCAGTGGTGAGAAATAAAGTGAGTCATGTTGGGGGTTGTATGGGGAAGTGTTGGGGGATATAGTGAGCCATGTTTGAGGATGCATAGTGAAATATTAGGGATATAGTGAGCCATGTTGGGGATGCATTGTGAAGTGTTGGGGGCATAGAGAACCATGTTGGGGGATATATGGTGAAGTGTTTGGGGATATAGTGAGTAATGAGGATGGATGTATGGTGAAGTGTTGGGGATATAGAGAACCATGTTGGGGGATGTATGGTGAAGTGTCAGGAAAATATGAATTATTTCCTATTGTCCTAGGTACATATACAGGGCAGCCTGCTACTCCTCCCCATTGGTTTATGTAAAACCCCATTCCTGCTGCAATCCCCCTTGCTGATGCAAGCCCCCTCTGTCTATCTGTGAAATTATATCCATTCGCCCCTCCCTTCTGCCAAATGGTCACTTTTATTGCTCTAGCCGAGTTAAGTGCGGGTTTTTTCCCTCCAAAACTTCCTTTGTCTATCAGGTCGAATTCAAAAGCACACATTAATCCTAGAGACAGGAAAACTAGATTTCCAGGATCAGGGTAAAATGAGGCTACGCAGGGCACCGCTTTGCCTCTCCAGTAACACACAGACATGCCGTGTTTGGTCTCAAGAATGGTTAATTCACAGGGGAAAATATAATGCCACTTTCGTCACCTTGTGAGCTTCCTAGCCAAAGATATGTAAAGTAGAAGTGTTTTAATATTCTTCCAAAAGAAGTGTACTCCTTGAGCACAGCCCACCAGTGAGGTAAGCAAGGGAGGAGTTTCTAGGTTTGTGGGCAAAGCATAAAGCAGAAAGGCACATTTTGTGAGGTGTTCTGATGCCGGAGAGTCAGCCAGAGACACCATGCTGTGCTGCTCAACCCTTTCTTTGGGAAGTCTCTCCTCCGCTTTATCGACACATCATACCTGTGACTGAGATAGAGTAAGTTTCAGATTGTAATCCCTTTTATTTTCCTAACGGTTGTACATATTGTATTTTGTCTCCTTTTGTAATATCTCCTGTATTTTTGTAAACACTGCCTGTATTTTCTGGAGTAAACTTAGAAATTTACTAGTTTCGTTCTTTTTGCTCTATGTCTGAACCGACACGTACTCCGCGCAAAATCACGCTACCTGTGGGTTGGTTCCTGACCCGATTTAAGCTTTGGTATCAAATGAGGAACTGGTGGCAGCATAACGTCCTGGTGTTATTGGGGAACCCTGGCAGTGACAGATCGGAGGTTTATATGTGTATTCCCAGCCTGGGACTGGTGATATACAGCCTTTCCAGTGACTACTTACCCTAGGTGCATTTCCCTGACTGACCTGAGAGTAAGGGGGCGCCAGAGAGCTGCAAGTTACTAGCCGGAACTGAAAAGTGGAAAAGTTGGATTACCCTGAAATGAAGTGTTGGTGGATATAGCGACCCAATGATGGGTGATAAAAAAAAATTGGAGTCCAGACCCAACAGGACGGGAAATTTTCCCCTTTTCTTTATTTTTCAAAAAAAATTTTATTTGCATGCAAAAGAAAATTTTCTTTTTTTTTAAACGTGATTTTTTTTTAAAAAAATTGTCAGCATGAAACTTTGACAGTAAATTTAACTTTGATTTAATTTTAAACCGTATTCAACCTGACGGGCAATATAATATTTTAAATCCTAAGCCCCCTACCCCCCCCCCCTTTCCACCCAAACCCCCGCCCCTTTAAATCTTTGCACATATCACCCCCCATGTACATTTTGAATCCTTTTTTCGAGAAAACCCCCTTACGACCCTTTTTAAAAGTACCAACTCAGAGGGTCGGGCGGTAGGCAGAGCATTATTTCTTTTTAAAAGAAGCCTCCGAACCCAGGCCGGGTGCTCTACCCGACCCCACACATTCTCAAATGTGTGTTGACCTCTTTTCGCTATATGTTCTTTTCCCATCATAACAAAAAAGTTAACTTTTGCCCCCGGGGCCTGTGGCTGAAAATATGGCTCTTTTGAGATGCTGGATCTTTTTTCCCTTTTCTTAAAATTTGGCGACGATCGCAGATAGCTTAATCAGTCCCGGGCCCACACATGTTATGAAGAATCCGAAGAGACTTTTATTTCTTTAAGAATTCTTGTTGAATGCAACAAACAGCAGGGAGGTTTAAAAAAAACTTTCTTCAGACGGACTGGGGAAAAAACATTTTTGATTTGATAAAATCAAGTTTGGGGAATTTAAACACGGGGAAAAAAAGAAGGGGAAAGGGCATCACACCAAAGGGGGGGGAACCCCCGGGGGAAAAAAGGGAAAATTGGAGGAAGGGGGGTTTCCCTTTTTTTCCCAAAAACCCCATTTAAAAAAACCCCGTTTAAAAATTTTTGGGGGCCCCATAAGCATGTAAATTCACCCGAAGGGAAAAAGGGGTTTTTTTCCCTGGAAAAAATCCCCTTGGGGAACCCTTTTTATTTTTTAATTTTAAAAAAATTTTTCCAGGAATGCCTTTTTGGGGGCTGAAAACCCGGGTTTTAAAAAACCCCAAAAAGGGGGAAAAATTTAACAAAATTTTTAAATTTCCTGGAATTTTCCCAAAAGTTCTTTTTTTGGGCTGGGGAAGTCCAACTGCGGAATAACCAATTTCCCCAAAATTTTTAAACCAAAAACTTCGGATTTGGGAAAAAAACCCCCCAACCCCTTACACCCCCTTTTTAAAAAGGGGTGGGGAAATTTTTAAAAAAATTTCTTTTTTTCCCAAAAACCGGGGGGGGAGGAGTTTTGGGGGTTGGGGCCCCCCCGGGGGTTTTTGGGTTTGGCCCCCGTTTTAAAATTTTGTGGAAAAATTTTCCCGGGAAAAAAAACCCCGAGTTTTCCTGAAATTATGTTTCCCTTTTGGAAAACCCCACCCCCCCAAAACCCCGGTTTTGGGGGAAAAAAAAGCCCCAAATTTGAAAATTTTTGCGGTTTCCCCGGAAGCCCTGGGCCCCTTTCCCGATTTAAAATTTTCCCCTTTTACCTTTAAAAAGGGGGGGGGGGGGTTGTCCCCCTTTTTAAAAGGGGGAAAAGGGTTTTTCAGCCCCCGGGGCCCGGACTTGTTTTTTTAAAGGGCCCCCCTTTGAACTTTTTCCCCTCCCCTCTTTTTCTGTTTTCCCTTTAGATGGGGCCCCCTTTGTTTCCCCTTGTTTCCAGTAAAAAGCCCGTTTCCGTGGTTCCCCCAAAAACGGTTTTGGGTTTTTGGGCTTAAAAAACCCAGAGGACCGTCGAAAAATGGGTTTTTCCCCGGCCCCAGGTCCTTTTTATTAAAATTTTTTTCGGGGTTAAAAAACCCCTTAAAAATTTAACGGCGGTTCAACAGAAAAATTTGGGGAAAAAAATTTCGTGGGAAAACGGGCCAAAAAACGGGCGGGGTGGGGGGTTAAGGGGGTCCCTCCGAGCCTAATCTGGGATTTTCCCCTCCCTTTTCCCTTTTTGGGGAATGGAAAAGGGTTTTTTTCCCCGGTTTGGGAAAATTTGCTCTTCCCCTTTGGGTCCCTTTTTGGAAAAAATTTGCCCTTTTCCGGGGGAAAAAAAGTTAAAAAGGGGGCCCAAAACTTTTAAGGCCCTTTTTTGCCCCAAAAACCGGAGGGGTTTACCCTTTTTTCCCCCTTTTAGGGAAAATAATTGGGGGGTTTTGGCCCAAAAAGGGCGAATCCCGGGGTTTGCCCCAAATTTGGGGTTTTAAAAAAAAAGCCCGGGTTTGGGAAAAATGGGGGATGGGGTTTGGGAATAGGGGTTTTTTTCTCTTTTCCATGGGAGGGTTTTGGGTTTAAAGGGGGGGGCAGGGTCTCCAAAAGGGAAATTTTGAAGAGGGGGGGGCCTTTTTGTTTCTTTGGGGGGCCCTCCCCGGAAATTCCCCAAAAGGCCCAAACCCCCCCGGGGCCTGGGAAAAATGGTTTCTTGGGGTTGTTTTTTTCCCATTTTGGGGGCCACCCCATAAGCCAAAAAAAAAAATTTAAATATTTTTTTAAACCCTTTTCCGGGGGTTTTTGGGACCCCTATTTTTCCCCCGGTTTTGGGGGGCTAAAGGGAAAAATTTTTGGGGGTTTTTTCCCTTTTTGATTTTTTGGTTACACTTAAAAAAGGGGGGATGGTTTTCCGGGGGCCTTTTTTCCCAAAAAAAAGGGGTTTTTTGGGCACTGGCCCCCCATTTTAAATTTGAAAACCCGGGGTGGGGCCCCCCAAAGGGGTTTAAAAGGGAATTTAAACCCCTTTTAAGGGGCAAACCAAAATTTTCCACGGGGTAAATTTTGTATGGCCCGGGTTTTCCCCCCAAGTCCCCAAAATTCTGGTTTCGGATGGGGGGTTCCCCCCCTTAAAAAGGCCCCAAACCCCTTTAAAAGGGGGTTAAAAAAACCCCTTTTTTCCCCAAAAAGAATGGTTTTTGGGGAAAAAAGAAACTGCAAAAAAGGTTTGGGACTTGGTTCCTCCCCCCGGGGGGTTTTGGGGGAGTTTAAGGAAAATTTTGGTTTTGGTTTGGGGCTTACGGGGTTTCCCTTTTCCCCTTTTAAAACTTGGGGGAAAACAACCCGTTTTTTCCCAAAGGTTTTTCCCCCGGGGGGGAGGCCCACCCCTTTTAAACAAAATTTTCCAAAATTTTTTCAAAACCCCCTTTTTTTGAAAAGGGGTTCCCCCAAGGTTTTCCCCTTTTTCGGGGGATGGGGCATTTTTTGAAATTACATTTTGGGGAAAATTTAAATTCCCCCCAAAAAAATTAAATTTTCCCCCCGGAAAATTAAAAGGGCGGCAAAAACATCGGGGCCCCTTTTTAGGTTGGGAAAAAGGGGGGTCCCCCTTTTAAAAAAAGCCCCGGGGGCCTTTTGGGGGTTCAGTCCAAAAACGGAAAATGACTTTTTTTTTCTGCTCCCCCGGGGGGACGGAAAAATTGGGGGGATTGACCGGAGGTTTTGAGGGGGCCTGCTTTTTGGTTTGTAGTAGGATTCTGAGTATAATTTTTGGTGATTTGGGGGTTTGGGGTCCTTTTGGGGTTGCAAGGGGGATCGGATACTTTTTGGGGCCGGTATTGAATTTGGGGAAACGGCCTTTGGGGGCCCCAGGAGGGGGAAAAACCCTGGTTTTCCTGTTGTCTCGGGTGGAGCAAACGGGTTTTGGTAAATTTTGGCAGGAGCAGGGGTAGCGCTGTGGGGCCCTTTTTACTTTGTCTCTGTCGCAAGAGGGTCTTCGAAAACAAAACCCTGTTTTTTCAGGGGGGAAAACTGTGTGGTCGGGGAAGTTTTCAGGGCGGGGGAAAAAAACCTTTTTGGTTTTTTAATAGCCCCTTTTTTTCGCTTAAGAGGGTTTAATAAAAACCAAAAACTGATGCGGGCCTTTTTGGTTTTCCCCCTGTTTTTTTTGTTCCAGGCCTTTTTTAAATTTGCCAGGGGTTGGGGGTTTGGGGGTTCCTTCCTTTTAGGGCCTTTTTTTGGGGCCATTTTTTTGGGTTAAATTTTTTTTGTGGCCTCAGTTTTTCATCTCGTTTCCTTTTTGGGGGCCCTTGGGGGGTTTTTTTTTTAGGGGCCCCCAAGGGGAAATTTTTTTTTAGGGGCCTCATTTTCCCTTTTTAGTTTCCTTTTGAGCAAAGGCAGCTTGTTTTTTAGGGGCCTCAGCTTCCCCACGTGTTTTTTTGAAGCTTTTTCCGGGGTGGGGGATTTTGAAAACGTAAATTAGATGTTCGTTTTTACTGTCTGGCAACCCCGAAATGCAAGATGGACATCTCGGCTTTTTGTGCATTTTCCCCCTTTTTTGGGTTTTTTTTTTCCCCGCACCATTTTTCCCCTTTTAGATTAAATTTTTTTGGGAAAATTTTTCGTTTTTTTGCAGGAAGGGGTGGGTTAAGTCTTTAAAAACCCCTGCGAAAATATTGGTTGTTATTTTGCATAACATTGATAATAGAACACAGTTTGGCGAGAGCTCCTCCATGGTCTTGGAGAGAAGCAGGCTGAGATAGGCAATTTATGTGGCAAAGAGTTTTTGCCATAGCTCTGCTGTTGCAACGAGAAGATCAGTTTACTAGATTCTAGATTCTCCCTTTTTTTTCCATGTTGGCTTTGTGACACGTCTAGCCTTCTCACTAAATGGTGGATCAGGGTCTATGCACTCTTCCTCTGACAATGGGTCGGTAGAGACCGTGAAAGTCATTCCTTCAGCATCCTGATTCAAGGGAGAAGGGGAGCTGTATAGACTCTTATATTTTTGAAGCGGATGCTCTGCAGGAAGTTCTGTAGCTTTATAGAAGCTGTGGGTTTAACAGATGAATCTGAAGAAAGTCTTTTTTACTATTCTGTCCCCGGGGCCTGTGGCTGTAAATATGGCTCTGTGAGATGCCGGATCTCTTTCACCTTACTTACAATTGGCGACGATCACAGATAGCTTAACTCAGCTGCCGGCACACTGTTATGAGAATCCAGAAGAGACTTTGATTTCTTTAAGAATTCTTGTTGAATGCAACAAACAGCAGCAGGTAAAAAAGACTTTCTTCAGACAGACTAAAAAACACGTGTGATTTTTGATAAAATCAAGATGGAGAATGAAACACAGGAGAAAGAAGAAGGAAATGACATCATACCAGAAGAGGGAGACAGAGAGACAGAAGGGACAAACTTGATGTAAAGGGAGGATTTCAGCTATGCAAACACAGGGACACATAGCAACAGTAAACAATATGAGAGACTGCAATACAGCATGTAAAATACACAGGACAGTCTGGAAAATGTCTCATTCATGGGACATAACATTAACCTTATTAATCAGTTCTTGTCTAACTGGCGCTTTGTCATCTAACCAGTGGGCCGCAATGAGCTTTCTGGCTAGCATATAGGATTCTGGCTATGGTCAGCTTTCCCACTCATCAACGCGATATCCTCCATGCACCCCAATACACACGTCAGCGGGTTCCTTATAAGATCCACTCCCATTACCTCCTGAGTCAAATTAAGTGTTTGTACCCAAAAGTTCTGTAGGGCAGGGCAGGAGCACATATATGTAGGAGATCTGCCCCATCCTCAGAGCAGCGCGGACAGCAGGAATCCCTCCTCAGGCCCGCCCTCTTCATCCAGACCGGAGTCCTGTATACCCTATGTGTTAGGTAGAGTTGTGAGACTCTCCTGGCTTCACTCATAGAGACCTTGGGGATGAATTGTAATACGCTCTCCCACTGAGAGTCTGAGATTGGTCCCACATCCTCTTCCCATTTTTCTCTGGACTTAGCCGGGTGCCGTACCAGGAATGAATCCAAAAAACCCCTATATACGAGGGAGATGAAACCCTTAGTGCCCTTAGTGACTCTATAAGATTCACCATCGCATCTGATTGCACCACTATTCTTGATGTTTTAAGCTGTCGATTGATTGCATGCGCAGCTGCAAATATTGAAAAAAGAGGGATTGACTCAGAGGGAACTCCTCCCTGATCTCCTCAAAAGTCTTAAGCATGCCGCCAACCAACAGCTGTGACACAAACCATATCCCGACCCTTCTTCATTGAGCAAATCCCTCAGACGCATTAACTCCCCAGTCTCGGGTCAAACCAAACCGACGAGAAGCGCGTGAGCTCCGTAATGCCCCTCCATTGTCTAACTCTTGCCAAATCTTGTCCACCATAGCGATCGTCGGGAAACTCTTAGGGTTCACCCGGAACCTACCAGCCTCTAGACTAGCAAGCAACGGACCTCTGCCCACTATAAACTCAATGAGCTTCCCAGCCAACGTAGATTGGGTAGGCTCCCCCCACCCCACCATATGCTGACATTGGGATGACACATAATAAACCCACGGTTCGGGATTGCCAGGCCCCCCTCCTCTTTTGACCTCTGTAGATGTTCAAGTTTAATGCGTGCCCTACTACCCTTCCAGATCAAGTCCCGGAAAAGAGAATCAATCCGGTAGAATTTATTTTGCGCCAACCAGACAGGCGTATTATGGAGTATATATAGGAGTTGGGGCATGAGGATCATTTTTAATAAATTTGCTCTACCCGCCACAGACAAGAATAGTTTCTTCCACGCTGCAATTTTTTGTTGAAACTTATTGATAAGGGGGGTAAGATTGAGCCGTTCATATTCCTCCAATTTAGCAGAGATCACAATGCCCAAATATTTAAACTCACTAACCACCCTCAAAGGGGTCCCAGGGTCTAGCGCTAGGGGAACCGCCGAGTCCACGGGAAGCAACATGGATTTATCCCAGTTGATAGTCAGTCCAGAAATAGAGCCGAATTTACTAATAACTGCCATAGCGAACTTAGGGAGTCGCTCGGGTCAGCCAGAAACAGTAGCCATCATCCGCATATAAGGCCACTTTCTCTACGTGGCAGCCATATTGGAATCCCCGAATATCTGTGGTACCACGTATCTTTGCAGCTAACGGTTCTACAGCGATCGCAAACAGCAGGGGGGACAGGGGGCACCCCTGCCTCGTTCCCCTATGTAGGGAGAAACTCTCAGACAGCAGACCATTAACCCGTATTTTAGCACTAGGGGATGTATATAGCAAACGTACCCAACCCACAAACAGTCACCAAATCCCATGGTTTTCATTACCGCCCACAAATACCTCCACTCCACACTGTCGAACGCCTTAGCGGCATCCAGGGAACTATTACCTCTGTCCCACATTATCCGCCCTCGCCTGCATGTTTAAGTATAATCGCCGGAGATTCATAGCTGTGGATTTATTGGGCATAAACCCTGACTGGTCTTGGTGAATTAGGGATTCGATGACCTTGTTAAGTCGGTTCGCCAGCATTTTGGCCAATAACTTAATGTCAGTGGTCAACAAAGAGATCGGACGATATGAAGCTGGGTCCGTCAAATCTTTTCCCTGCTTTGGTAGGACAACAATTATCGCCTCTCGCATGGACCGGGGCAACTCCCCCCCCGCCAAACTCGCAGTGTAAACCTCCATCAACTTGGGAAGCAACACCTCTTTGTATTTTTTGTAGACTTCTCCTGGGATACCGTCCCCCCCTGGGGCCTTGTCACTAGGTACAGAGGCCAGAGTGGCCTCAAGTTCCTCCATATCAAAGGGCTCCTCAAGAAGCCTCTGCTCCGCCAGTGAGAGTCGTGGAAGCTGCACCCCCACTAAAAAAGTTATCAATTTCCTCCTCCGATGGCTGCACATGTGACTGGTACAGATTTGAGTAAAATCCCATCATTACCTCCAGTATGGCCCTACGCCTGTATGCTCACATCCGTCTTTCCCCTTAATTTAGTGATATACGCCGATTCCCTTTGGGCCGCCACCACCCTGGACAGAAGGTGACCCGCTCTCTCTCCCTCCTCGAAAAACTTCATCGTGCAGAACAGCCTTTTCCTCTCCGCAGTTTTCATAGTCATATTACAAACCTCTCTCTGCGCTGATCTCAAACGTTCCCTGGCCTCAGGGGTTTTCTCCTCAATTAGTGCCCCTCTGCTCCCTCTAATGACCTAATCAACTCCTGGTCTCTCCGCCCGTTTCGGTTTTAACTTGCGATATGTTTTTAATGCACAACCCTCTGAAGTAAGCCTTCATGGCTTCCCATACCATCAATACCGAAGCCGAGCCCATATTAATTTTAAAGAACTCTGCCAGGTCATCCCCCACATGGCCGTCCAGATCAATCAGCTGGAGCCAGAACGGATTTAGCCTCCACAGGGGTCTCCTGGAAAACTCAGAGCCCTGCCCTGAAGCACCACGCACATAGGCGAGTGATCCGACAGAGTTCTAGCCAAATAAGTTACCTCACCACTAGACTTTAGCATTTGACCATTCCCCAGGGCCAGATCAATCCTGGACAGCGAGGCAGAGGCGGGAGAGAAGCAGGAGTACTTATAAGTTCCGGGGTGATGGGTTCTCCATATGTCTATTAGTGCAGTCTCCTTCAGAACCGCCCCAAAGGGGGTGCAATTACCACCCAGTTCAGTGCCTCCTGACCACCTCTGTCCCAATGGGCATCAGGAACATTGTTGAAGTCACCAATTATCAGAAAGGGAACCCCCGGGAAATCGCCCACTACCTCCATGACCTTGTGCAGCACTTTCCCACAATACGGCGGAGGGATATATATCGAGATCAGTAGCATCAGTATACCAGACAATTTACATAGCAAGCATACGAACCGTCCCAGCGGGTCTATAATCACTTTACACTGTTCAAAAGGTATACCTGTGCGAAAAAGAACACTGACCCCCCGTGAGTATGTGGAATATGTTGCATGATACCCCGCCTGCAGCCATCTTTTTTTAAGAAGATGCGTTTCTACTCTTTATCAAGTGGGTTTCTTGCAAGCATATGACTGCAGGTTTGGCATCAAGCAAGAAAGTAAACATTGCCTGTCTTTTTACTCCGGACGCCAACCCTCTAACGTTCCAACTTATTATTTTTTTTTATCCGCCATTACCCTGCAACCCAAATACCGTGTCATCCATTTCCTCATTTGTGAATTAGTAAGGCTGTCTCCCCTCGAACCTGTGTGACATAGACAATAGTTTTACCTGCACTTGCCGGACACCGCTTATCTTCCTCCAGCCTGGCGAACCTCCGCAGTTTAGACACTGCATCTGACCTGCTGGGGATTCCCCCATCTTCCTCCAGGCCCGCCATCAATACATCTTCTCCACCGGCGCCATCTTGTGCCTTCTTCTCCGACTGGCCTGCTGGCCTTTTGCTTCCTTTCTTCCCAGCCATTTGCTTGTGCACTCCTGATTTACAGAGCCTGTGGTCAGGGTCAACACCCTCTCCAAGGAATGTGAATTTAACAGCTAAATAGTGGCTGCAATCTATCAAACTGTCATATATCCAGCGGGAGCTCCTGCTGCACGGTCTGATCACATCTCCCTCAGGCCACGCCCCCCGCAAAAGAAAATTTTCATGGTTGACATGACCCAGTCAACGCGTTTCAACTGCACTAAGCAGTCTTACTCATGACAGGCCAGGGCGAGGCCGGTGTCTGAGCCCCAGGTGGAAGAGCATAGAGCAACTGGGTGAGCTGGAATTAAGTTTTTATAATCATGATGTGTGATGCATGGTGAAGTGTTTGGGGATATAGTGAGCCATGATGGAAAGGCATTGTGAAATAGTGAAGGATATAGTGAGCCATATTGGGGGATATATGGTGAAGTGTTGGGGGATGTATGGTGAAGTGTTTGATGGATAAAGTGAGTCATGTTGGGGAATATATGGGGAAGTGTTAGGGGATATAGTGACCCATGTTTGGGATGCCTGGTGAAATGTTGGAGTGTCAGGAAAATATGAGTTATTGCGTAAATTACTGAAGCATCCGTCCAGAACTTCCTGCTACATCTTCTTGGTTAGTCATTGACATGCTGCCCCACCCATTAAGTTTTTGCAGTATAATGGTACTGTCACACTAAGCGAGATCGCTAACGAGATCGCTAAAGCGTCACCGATTTTATGACGCAGTAGCGATCTCGTTAGCGACGTCGCTGTGTGTGACATGTAGCGGCGATGTGGCCCCCGCTGCGATGTCGCTGATCTTTCATGAACTTCTGAGCCGTTTTTTTGGGCGTTGGTGTCCCCTGGTGAGCCTGAATCGCTGAGTGTGACTCCCTTTATGAAGACTTTACCAGCGTCGCAGGTGGGATTAGGTTTTCCCAACGACCGCAGAGGTCATTATACAGATCGCTGATCTCTGATGAGATCTTTGTGTTTGGAAGCTAACTAGCGACCATATAGTGATCGCACCAACGATCTCGCCAGGTCACATCTGTTGTGAATGTTTAGAAATGAATTCTGAGCAGAAGCTCCTCTGGTGGTTACAAACAGTACTGAACCATTCAATGAGGATTGGCAATCAGGAATCACAGACTGGCTGGATATAAGGGAGGTTCCCTCCCATCACGGTTGCCGGTGATCAATTGTTCTTGTCTCAACATTGTTTCCTGGTTCACTTGGAAGCTTGCTGAGTCTTGCCTCTTCTCCTGCTCTCAGATAAGATATTTTCTGTTTTTTGTTTTTCTGCTTACCATTTGCATATTTCTCTGCATTTCTGTGAGGTTAGCCAGGTTACCCCCCTCCGGGGGGCTTGGGCTCCACTCCTCTGGAGCCACTGTTATTTGTTCATTTGCCTTTTCCAGTTTTTTCAGTGGCTGCGGCTTAGTTTTGTTACACCAGAGAACTAATTTAGGTGGTGGAGGTCGTGTGATCTCAGGTGATTTTGCAATTAGTAGCGTTGGCATTTTTTAGGGTTTTTTTGATTGCAGTGAGTATCCTTCCTATCCTTTTCTGTCTAGGCAGATTGGGCCCCAACGTTTGCTCATACTATTTTCTGTCTGTGTCTGTATTTCCTCTTGTCTAACCGCCATTACATGTTTGGGGGCTTCCTATGTTCTTTGGGGATCTGCTCGGGGCAGATAGCTTTCCTCTTTCTATCTTTAGGTGTAGTTAACCTCTCAGGCTGTGACGAGGCGTCTAGGACCAACGTAGGAACGCTCCACGGCTGCCTTTAGTTGTGGTGGTTAGTCAGGGTACTGCAATCCAGTAGATTCCAACCTCTCTGGTGTATTGCCGTTTTTGCCTGCTCTCCTCAGCTACCAAATCATAACAGTATCACCGACCACACTGAAAATTATATGGTACTCACAGAAGGGAAAAATAGTAAAAAGGAAAAAAAAAAAAGGGGAGTTTTCAGAATTTTTTTTTTTCTCTATTTGTTGCATTTTTTCCCTCTTTTTCGCTGGGTGCTGAGGAGGAATTTTTTTTTCTCTCAATGGAGTTTGCACAGTTGTCTGGCAGTGTGGATCAGCTTGCCACTGAGGTTCGGAGTATTGCTACCTATCTTGCTGGGTTGCCGGTTGTGGAACCTAGGATCCCCATTCCAGATTTGTTTTTGGGAGATCGAACTAAATTTCTGAATTTCAAAAATAACTGTAAGTTGTTTTTTGCCTTAAAACCTAAGTCCTCAGGGAACGCAGCACAGCAGGTTCAAATTGTCATCTCTCTCCTGCACGGCGATCCTCAGGATTGGGCTTTTTCCCTGACACCTGGGGATCCTGTTTTGAATGATGTTGATGCATTTTTTCTGGCTCTGGGGTTATTGTACGATGAACCTAATGTCACTGATCAAGCTGAAAAAACCTTGTTGGCATTAAATCAGGGGCTTGAGGACGCTGAGTTGTACTGTCAGAAATTCCAAAAGTGGGCAGTCCTGACCAAATGGAATGACGATGCTTTGGCAGCCCTTTTTCGGAAGGGTCTGTCAGAGAATGTAAAAGATGTTATGGTGGGTTTCCCTGCTCCCTCTGGTCTCAATGATTCTATGTCATTAGCGATTCAAATTGACAGACGTTTGCGTGAGCGTAGAGGTATGCGTGGAATAGTGTTGCCTTGTGAACCAGCTTCTGAACCCATGCAGTGTGATAGAGTGGCTTCTGGGGCACAGCGTCATGAGTTTCGAAAGCGCAATGGGTTATGTTTCTACTGTGGTGATGCCTCATGCTATTTCAGTCTGCCCTAAGCGGGGAAGACGTTTTGCACGCTCAGTTGTCTTGGGTAGTGTTCAGACTAAATTTCTGTTGACTGTTATCCTGATTTGCTCCCTGTCCACATTTTCTGCTCAGGCTTTTGTTGATTCGGGAGCAGCTATTAACCTGATGGATTTTGATTTTGCTAAACGTTGTGGGTTTCCCTTGATACCCCTACGGAAGTCTATTCCCCTACTGGGCATTGATTCTACCCCTTTGACTGAGAATAAACCCCAGTTCTCTACTCAGGTGATAATGAGGGTTGAACCTGATCATCAGGAGAGTAGCAAATTTTTGGTGCTGTGTAATCTGCATGACATTATTGTACTAGGTTTCCCTTGGTTACAGTCTCCTAATCCTGTTTTGGATTGGAAATCTGTGTCTGTAACCAGTTGCGGCTGCCAATGTGTTAATGCCAACACTCCTGTTTTTTCTGCCTCTCCCCAGGCTCAGGATGTTCCTGACTTTTTGACTGATTTTTCTGATGTGTTTAGCGAAAGTAAATCTGCATCCTTGCCCCCCCCATAGGAGCTATGCCTGCGCTATTGAATTAGTGCCTGGTAGTAAATTCCCTAAAGGTCGCCTTTTTAACTTGTCTGTACCTGAACATGACGCTATGCGGTCTTATATCAAGGAGTCATTGGAGAAGGGTCATATCAGACCATCCTCTTCACCCTTGGTTGCCGTTTTTTTCTTTGTGGCCAAAAAGGATGGTTCATTAAGGCCGTGTATTGATTATCGGCTCTTGAACAATATCACTGTGAAATATCAATATCCGTTACCCTTGATTTCTGACCTGTTTTCCAGGGTGAAAAGTGCTACTTGGTTTACCAAGCTTGACCTCAGGGGGGCGTATAACCTTATTCGCATTAAGCACGAGGATGAATGGAAGACGGCGTTTAATACCCCAGAGGGGCATTTTGAGTACCTAGTGATGCCCTTTGGGCTCACTAATGCTCCTTCCGTCTTCCAGTCCTTCATGAATGACATTTTCAGGGATTTTGTGGATAAATTTCTGATTGTTTATTTGGATGATATCTTGATTTTTTCCAATGACTGGGACTCTCATGTGAAACATGTTCGACTGTGTTCCAGATTTTGAGAGAGAATGCTCTGTATGTGAAGGGATCAAAGTGTCTTTTTGGCGTACAGAGGATCTCATTTCTGGGATTCATTTTGTCTCCATCTGTTATTGAAATGGACCCGGTCAAGGTTCAGGCCATCTGTGATTGGGTCCAACCTACTTCATTAAAGGCTCTTCAGAGATTCTTGGGTTTTGCCAATTTTTATCGTAAATTTATTGGTAATTTCTCTGTTATTGTTAAACCATTGACTGATTTGACCAAAAAGGGTTCTGATGTGGTGAATTGGCCTCCTGAAGCAGTCTCTGCGTTTCAGGAACTTAAGCAGAGATTCACTTCTGCTCCTGTTCTACGGCAGCCTGATGTTTCTCTGCCATTTCAGGTGGAGGTTGATGCCTCTGAAATTGGGGCAGGTGCCGTTTTGTCCCAAAGAGATCCTGAGACCTCTAAAAGTAACCCTTGTGCCTTTTTCTCTCGAAAATTTTCTCCAACTGAACGTAATTATGACGTGGGTAATCGGGAGTTATTGGCCATGAAGTGGGGTTTTGAAGAGTGGAGACATTGGCTGGAGGGAGCCAAACATCAGGTGGTGGTCCTCACGGACCTTAAGAATCTGGTTTATCTGGAATCTGCCAAGCGACTTAATCCTAGACAGGCCAGGTGGGCCTTGTTTTTCACACGTTTTAATTTTGTGGTTTCCTTTCTTCCTGGCACTAAGAATGTTAAGGCGGATGCCCTCTCGAGGAGTTTCCTTGCGGACTCTCCTGAGTTATCTGATCCTGCTGTTATTTTGAAAGAGGGTGTAGTTCTTTCCGCCATCTCGCCCAATTTGAGACTGGCTCTGGAAGGGTGTCAGGAGGATAAACCCGAGCGCTGCCCTGTTGGGAAATTGTTTGTCCCAGACCAGTGGAAGAAGAGTGTGATGTCTGAGATTCATTGTTCCGCGTTGGCCGGTCATCCCGGAATTTTTGGTACCAGAGACTTGGTGAGTCGGTCCTTTTGGTGGCCTACTTTGTCTCGTGACGTCAGGGAGTTTGTGCAGTCCTGTGGGACTTGCTCTCGCTCCAAGCCTTGCTCTCGCTCTAGTGGTTTGTTGATGCCATTGCCTGTGCCCAAGAGACCATGGACCCATATCTCTATGGATTTTATTTCCGACCTCCCTGTTTCTCAGAGAATGACCGTTATCTGGGTGATTTGTGATAGGTTTTCCAAGATGATACATCTTGTGCCATTACCTAAGTTGCCTTCCTCCTCCGAATTGGTGCCTTTGTTCCTTCAGCACGTGGTTCGGTTACACGGCATTCCTGAGAACATTGTGTCTGACAGAGGAGTCCAGTTTGTTTCCAGATTTTGGAGGACTTTTTGTTCTAAACTTGGTGTTCAATTGTCTTTCTCCTCTGCTTTTCATCCTCAGACCAATGGACAAACTGAGAGAACAAACCAGACATTGGAGACTTATCTGAGATGCTTTGTGTCTGCTGATCAAGATGACTGGGTCTCTTTTTTGCCTTTGGCTGAGTTTGCTCTTAATAATAGGGCAAGCTCTGCCACTTTGATGTCTCCATTTTTCTGCAATTTTGGGTTTCACCCTCGATTTTCTTCGGGACAGACGGAGGCTTCTGTCTGTCCGGGTGTTGACTCTGTTGTGGAGCGTATGCAGCAGATTTGGGACCAGGTAGTGGAGAGGTTGTCCCTCTCTCAGGAGAAGGCCCAGCGGTTTGCCAACCGGCATAGGACTGATGGTCCTCGGTTTAAAGTGGGGGACTTGGTCTGGTTGTCCTCAAGAAATATCCCTATGAGAGTTGCATCTCCTAAGTTTAAGCCTAGGTTCATTGGACCTTATAAGATCATGGAGATTCTTAATCCTGTTTCCTTTCGTTTACTTCTTCCAGGGACATTTAAGATCCATAACGTGTTCCACAAGTCCTTATTGAAGAGGTTTGTCGAGCCAGTGGTTCCTATGGCTGCGCCTCCTGACCCTGTTTTGGTTGAGGGCAATCTAGAGTATGTGGTTGAGAAAATATTGGATTCTCGTTTTTCCAGACGGAAACTCCAGTATTTGATTAAGTGGGGAGTTATGGTCAGGAGGACAATTCTTGGGTGTTTGCTTCGGACATCCATGCTAGGAGACTGATCCGTGCGTATCACAGAGCTCATCCTGACCGACCTGGTTGCACAAATGAGGGTTCGGTGACCCCTCCTCAAGGGGGGGTACTGTTGTGAATGTTTTAGAAATGAATTCTGAGCAGAAGCTCCCTCTGGTGGTTACAAACAGTACTGAACTATTCAATGAGGATTGGCAATTAGGAATCACAGACTGGCTGGATATAAGGGAGGTTCCCTCCCATCATGGTTGCCGGTGATCAATTGTTCTTGTCTCAACGTTGTTTCCTGGTTCACTTGGAAGCTTGCTGAGTCTTGCCTCTTCTCCTGCTCTCAGATAAGATATTTTCTGTTTTTTGTTTTTCTGCTTACCATTTGCATATTTCTCTGCATTTCTGTGAGGTTAGCCAGGTTACCCCCCTCCGGGGGGCTTGGGCTCCTCTCAGTTCCTCTGGAGCCACTGTTATTTGTTCATTTGCCTTTTCCAGTTTTTTCAGTGGCTGCGGCTTAGTTTTGTTACACCAGAGAACTAATTTAGTTGGTGGAGGTCGTGTGATCGCAGGTGATTTTGCAATTAGTAGCGTTGGCATTTTTTAGGGTTTTTTTTGATTGCAGTGAGTATCCTTCCTATCCTTTTCTGTTTAGGCAGATTGGGCCCCAACGTTTGCTCATACTATTTTCTGTCTGTGTCTGTATTTCCTCTTGTCTAACCGCCATTACATGTTTGGGGGCTTCCTATGTTCTTTGGGGATCTGCTCCGGGGCAGATAGAAAGAGGAAAGCTATCTTTAGGTGTAGTTAGCCTCTCAGGCTGTGACGAGGCGTCTAGGACCAACGTAGGAACGCTCCACGGCTGCCTTTAGTTGTGGTGGTTAGTCAGGGTACTGCAATCCAGTAGATTCCAACCTCTCTGGTGTATTGCCGTTTTTGCCTGCTCTCCTCAGCTACCAAATCATAACACACGTCGTTGTCGTGATCGCTGGTGCGATCGCTAAGTGTGACAGTGCCTTAACACTGAGCTTCTCATACTGCATTCCCCCAAACACAGCTTCCAACCCCCCTCCCTCTTACTCCCTGATGGAATGTCCACTCACCCCTCCCTTCAGGTAAACAGAGCTTTGTGCAATGGGAGATCATGGTCTGCCAGGCTCAAGCAGGAAGTAACTGGCAGGAAGTAAAGTTTTTCAGCCACATGTTCCTTTGTTTATTTCAGATCAATTTAATAACACACAATAGTCCTACAGGCAGGAAACATATATTTTCAGAACTAGCATAATTAAAGCTACACATAGCAACGGTTTAATGCCTGTGTGGCCACCAGAAACCGAGAAAAGCTTTTCTGCCTTCCAGTCGCCCGCAGATAAGCCATGTTTGGTATCTAAAGATAGATAAATTCGTAAGTGTAAATATAATACTCCTGTTGTCACTCTGCGAGCTTCGCCGCGAGAGTTATGGCCAGTAGAAGTTTTTAATAACTTTCCAAAAGGGGTGTACCCAGCCAACCAACTCAGGTTAGCAAGGGGGAGTTCCATGGCTTTCGTCAAAGGTATAAAGCTCAGATACTCGATCAGGAGTGTGTTCAGATCTGGAGAAGACAGCTATCTACCATCCATGCTGTGGACTGAATCTTTGTCCTTGGGAACTCCCCTCCCTTCATCAACACGTCATACCAGTGACTGAGATGTGTAAGCTCTTATTTTAATCCTCTTTTATTTGAATTTGCAACTATTTGTATATATCGTATTTGTCTCCTTTTGTAATAGCTTGTGTATTTTTGTAAACACTGCCTATGGTTTCTGGAGTATATCTATAAAATTTACTAGTTTCATTTTCCTTGCTCTATGAACGAACCACCACGTCCTCCGCGCTAAACTACGCTATCTTGTGGGTGAGCTCCTGACCCGATATTCGTTTTAATGTCAAACGAGGAGCTGGTGGCAGCAAAGTGTTGGCCATCTTTTCACGAGTAGGATTTCTCAGGGAGATGCTTACCGACCAGGGGACTCAATTTATGTCTTGCCTAATGAAGGCTTTCTGTAAGAAAATGCAGGTGAAGCGTCTGGTAGCGAGCGCATAAATGTCACGCTGTCTAGCAGATGTATAAATATATAATGTCAGTAATCTATCAAGTGGGACAACATTCTATATAACATATAAATAGGTAACATTAACATGTATATATAGCATAGTATTACCTGACATAATACCTGTGGGTCAATACTGAATCCTTTTCACGCTGTCTCTGGCTAGAGGTGGACCGGGGTCTATGTTGACCCTAAACTGGGGTCCTGACTAGTCCCTCTACCTGGAGGTACTGTTAATGGTACAGAGGTCCAGGCCACCAGCGTAAACCCTGTCTCCTATAAATCCCTGACCACTGTAATCTAGTCCTTAGAAGGACCCTGATTACCACCATAGGGAATGGACAGGTAAAGGTTAACAAACAGTATAGACAAACGAGACAGACAGGGGATAAAGAAAATACTGTCTTGCATACAACATTAAAACACAGAGGGAACACCAAAGGTCTAGGAGATAAACTATAAGCAAGGTGAGGAGAAACAACAAAAGAGCTCTTAGCTTAAGTCTTCTCAGAACCGATCCTATCTGTAGTCTGTATGAATGCTTTCACCGGCATCTAACACACAGACTGGCAGGAATAAAAAGGAAGCTAATTAGAACATAATCAAAAGCAGCCGGGCGAGGCTGGACCTAGTCTTAGCAAAGAGCTAGGTAAAATTAACTCCCTCATTACCAAACACAAAGAAACAGCAACTCAGCTGCGAGAAGTCAGAATGTGCAATCGCGACGATCTTCGTGGCGATGCACCCATGACAATATCATCCTCAAACCAATGGTTTGTGTGAGGGCTTCAACGGTACCCTCAAGCAGATGCTAAAAATGCTGGACGAGTCCCAGGGATGCGACTGGCAACGTTACCTCCCACACCTGCTATTTGCTTACCGAGAGGTACCGCAGGCCTCAACGGGGTTCTCCCCTTTGAGCTCCTGTATGGCAGGCGAGTCCAGGGACCCCTTGGGTTGGTAAGGGAATCCTGGGAAGAGCCGAGCCCTTCAGAAGTGTCCATCGTGGAGTATGTCATGCACTTCCGTGTCAAGATGCAGACCTTGACACAGTTGGTGCATGACAACATGGCGCAGACCCAGGCTGACCAGAAGCACTGGTACGACCAGAAAGCCCAATAGCGGACCTACCAGGTGGGTCAGAAGGTGTGTGTGCTGGTCCCCATACCAAAAGATAAGCTTCAGGTGGCCTGGGAAGGCCCGTACATCATGCACCAACAGCTCAACCCAGTCACCTACTTGGTCACTCTTGACCACGCTCGGGGTAGGGTGAAGGCCTTCCACGTCAATATGATGAAGGCTCATCAAGAACATGGAGCCTGCGTCCTACCGATCTGCAACCTGCCCGAAGATGGGGAGGAAACCCCCTCCTAGACATGCTGGCCCAAACGAAGGCCGGCGGGTCCATAGAGGACGTGGATGTAATCGCCTTGCTATTCGCCCACCAGTGGTCGCAGCTGTGAGCAACGCTGGAACCCTTCTGGGCCGTGTTTACCAACATGCCTGGAAGGACTGAGGTAGCTGTCCACGAAGTGGACACCGGGAATCAATCCGGCGGACATCCTATCAGATCTCAGATGAGGTGCAGCACATCATGCGCCAGGAAATCGATGAGATGCTACAGTTGGGGGTGATTAAATGGTCCAAGAGCATGTGGTCCTCCCCTGTAGTCCTGGTGTCAAAGAAGGATCAGACCACCCAGTTCTGTGTGGATTACAAAAGGCTCAATGCCATCACTGCCTCCGATGCGCACCCAATGCCATGCATCGAGGAGCTGCTTGAGCAACCAGCTAGTGCGCGCTAACTCTCCATTATGGATCTGAGCCGGTGATATTGGCAGATTCCGCTGAGCCCCGAGGCACAGGAAAAGTCCACCTTTATCACTCCCTTTGGACTGTACGAGTCCATGGTCATGCCTTTTGGTATGAAGAATGCCACTGCCACCTTCCAGTGGATGGTCCATCACCTGCTCCAGGGACTGGAGAGGTATGCGATGGCGTATCTGGATGACATTGCCATCTTCAGTTCCACCTGGGAGGATCACCTGGAGTATCTGTAGTGGGTGCTCGGGTGCATCCACCAAGCAGGCTTGACCATTAAGCCGGGAAAGTGCCAGATGGGCATGAGCGAGGTCCACTACCTGGGGCATAGGGTAGGTGGGGGTACTCTGAGGCCAGAGACTGGGAAGGTGGATGGTATCGTGTCATGGCCCACCCCCAGGACCAAGAAGCAGGTGATGTCCTTTTAGGACACTGCAGGGTACTATAGGCACTTTGTACAAAACTATAGTAGCCTTGCGAACCCTTGACGGACCTCACCAAGAAAAACCTTCTCCATACGGTTTGGACAAACAACTGTGAGGTGGCCTTTCGGGCTTTGAAGATGGCCCTGAGCAGCTCTTTTGTGCTAAGGGCAGTCGACTGCAGTCGGCCATTCTTAGTACAGACTGACACCAGTGAGTTTGACCTCAGTGCTGTGCTGAGCCAGTCGACTAGGAGAACCACGAGCACCCCATGTTGTACCTAAGCCGGAAACTCCTACCGAGGGAAATGGCCTATTCCACCATAGAGGAGTGCCTGGTCATGGTTTGGGCCCTGCAACGCCTGCAGCCCGACTTGTACGGGTGCACCTTCACTAATGTGACCGACCACAACCCCCTGAGATGGCTGCACTTCGTGTCAGGTTCCAACGGAAGGTTGCTACGCTGGAGCCTTGCCTTCCAGCAGTACAAATTTACTGTTCTACATAAAAAGGGCAGCAAGCATGGCAATGCAGATGGATTATCCCGGTGGGACGAGCACGCCGAGTTGGCATGGAGGAGTACCGAGAGGTCCTGCCTCCGTAGCACAGTCCAAAAGGGGGAGGTGTCAGGAAAATATGAATTACATGAGGTTCACATACAGAGGTGCCTGCTACTCCTTCCTCCAGTTGGCTTGTGTAAAACCCAGTTCCTGCTGCAATCCCCTCACACTCCTACAAGCCCCCTCAGTCTCCCTCCATGAAATTCTATCCACTCCCCCTCCCTTCAACCAAATGTTTACTTTTATTGCTCTGGCCGAGTTAAGTGTGGGTTTTTTCCCTCCAAAACTTCCTTTGTCTATCAGCCATATTATTCCAAATCAAATTTAATAACTCCCATTAAACCTAGAAACGTGAAAATTTCCAGGATTGGGACACGTAGGGCTACGTATGGCAACATTTTGCGGCCTTTAGGGCCATCAGAAAACTGGGAAATGAGTTTCTGCCCCCCAGAAACATGCAGACATCTCATACCTGTGACTGAGATAGAGTAAGTTTCATATTTTAACCCATTTTCCTAACTGTTGTACATACTGTATTTTGTCTCTTCTTGTAATATATTTTGTATTTTTGCAAACACTGCAGATATTTTCTGGAGTAAACATAAAGTTACTACTTCGTTCTTCTTGCTCTATGACTGAACTGACAAGTACTCCATGCAAATTCACGCTACCTGTGGGTTGGTTCCTGACCCGATATAGGCTTTGGTATCAAAGGAGGAACTGGTGGCAGCGTAGCGTCCTAGTGTTATTGGGGAAACCTGGCAGTGACGGATCGGAGGTTTATGTGTATATTCCCGGTCTAGGACTGGTGATACACATACTGCTCTCACTGCAGAGTGCCCGATAGCTAGTATGGGCGTGACAAGGCAGCCTTTCCGGTGACTACTTACCCTAAGTGCAGTTCCCTGACTGACCTGAGGATAAAGGGGCACCAGACAGCTGCAAGTTCCTAACTGGAACTTAAACAGAAAGTGGAAAATTGAGTTATTATGACAGGGGACATAGTGAGTTATGTTGGGGGATGTATGAGGAAGTGTTGGGGGATATAGTGAGACTTGTTGGAGGATGCATGTGAAATGTTAGTGGATATAGTGAGCCATGTTGGGGGATGCATGAGGAAGTGTTGGGGGATATAGTGAGACATGTGGGGGGATGTATGGTGAAGTGTTGGGAGATATAGTGAGTCATGTGGGGGGATGTATGGTGAAGTGTTGGGGGATATAGTGAGACATTTTGGTGAATGTATGGGGAAGTGTTGGGGTGTTACAGTGAGTCTTGTTGGGGTTGTATAGTGAAGTTTTGGGGCACAGTGAGTCATGTTGCGGGATGTATGGTGAAGTGTTGGGGGACATAGTGAGTTATGTTGGGGGGTGTATGAGGAAGTGTTGGGGGATATAGTGAAACATGTTTGAGGATGCATAGTGAAGTGTTGGGGGATATAGTGAGCTATATTGGGGGATTAATGGTGAAGAATTGAGGGATATAGTGAGCCATGTTGGGGGATATAGTGAGCCATGATGGGGGATGTGTGGTGAAGTGTTGGGGAATATAGTGAGTCATGTTGGGGGAATGTATGGTGAAGTGTTTGATAAAGTGAGTCATGTTGAAGGGGATTGGGGGCATATGTTGTTCCTTGCCGATGGCCCGGGTTTTAATCGATTGGGGTGCCGGGTGCGGGGCGAAGGAAGTGGGGGTGTCCGAAAACTTACCCACAAGCGTTTTTTTGGGAACTGATTACGGGAGGATGTTTGTGTATTAGGTCTCTGACACCCCTTCCTGATCGGGTACTGATTGTAATGTTAAGGGCAGAGTCAGACGGCCATATAACTCATGCGAGAATCGCATCGCACTTAACGGACTGGCCCGGCACCTCTCTTGACCTGAGCAAGACAGCGTGATGGATTACTATGCAGCTGTCAAGCTCAGGTCAGGAGAGCCGACTGCCAGTACGAGTTTTACGATGCGATTCTTGCACTAGAAATATGGCAGTCTGTCTCTGCCTTCATGCTAATGATGTGAATGTGCATGCTTTACCTGTTAATAATGTATATGGAGGTACAGGATTACTCAGCCATGTCATGCTGTGGGATGATGTTGCTGAGGACCCCCTAACAGGAGCAAGCGTCGTTACTAAGGGAAATTGGGAGAGGCACGGGAACCAAGAAGAAGATGATGCCGTGCGACTTACCAGTGCCACAAAGGAAGGTGACCTGGCCAATGGTAACTGCCCCATAATTAACACTGCTCCTGAGGTAATGGGGGAGGATGGGGAGGTTGTACCCATAGCCGAGCAGGCTGATGGGACTGTGGTATTCCCTGGGGAGACAGCCTATATAGCTGCTGTCATCCGCAGTCAGAGTGCCTAGAATGCAGGTTACACCCTGCCTTCTGGACCCTTTTCAGTCAGAGGGATGACTGAACCAGCAACGGACCCAGAGCAGGTTCTAGAGGGTTCCCGTGAAGACGGGGCCTTCACGTCACTTCTGGCTGCCTCCAGCCAGGAGTTCCAGGCCACCCTGCACTCAAATGCTAGTCTTGAGACCTTGAGAAAGCTCGCTGAGAAACCCACTTCCGAGACTGATAAGGAGAGGGTATTCTGGGAACAAGGGAGGCTGTACCGGGAGACGGTTCCCTGTAAGCCTCAACAGGAGTTGTTGAAAGAGAGACAGCTGGTCGTACCCTATCAATTTAGGGATGAGTTGTTACAGATTGCGCATGAGATTCCACTCACTCGACACTTGGGTGTCAGCAAAACTAAGGCCCGGCTGTCTCAACACTTCTATTGGCCCAAAATGGGGACAGATGTAACCAACTACTGCCGCTCCTGTATCACCTGTCAAAGAGTGGGAAAGTCAGGGCTACTCCCAAGGCCCCCTGATCTCTTTGCCAGTGATAGAGGAGCCTCTCCAGAGTATTGCTGTGGACATTGTGGGACCACTGGCAATACCCAGCAGCTCTGGAAAGCGTTACATCCTTACTGTGGCAGACAATGCTACCTGGTATCCGGAGGCAGTGGCTCTGTCCTCAACTAGGGCGGATAAGGTGGCAGAAGCCCTGTTAGCCATCTTTTCCCAAGTAGGTTTTCTCAGGGAGATGCTTACCGACCAGGGGACTCAATTCATGTCTCGCCTAATGGAGGCTCTCTGTAAGAAAATGCAGGTGCGGCATCTGGTATCGAGCACGTATCATCCGCACACCAATGGTTTGTGTGAGAGCTTCAACAGTACCCTCAAACAGAAGCTAATAATGCTGGTTGAGACCCAGGGACGCGACTGGGAATGGTACCTCCCACACCTGCTATTTGCCTACAGAGAGGTTCTGCAGGCCTCGATGGTGGTTCTCCCCCTTTGAGCTCCTCTACGGATTGCGAGTCTGGGGACCCCTTAGGTTGGTAAGGGAATCCTGGGAAGAAGAGCCGAGCCCTTCAGAAGTGTCCATCGAGGAGTAGTTCATGCGCTTCCGTGACAAGATGCAGACCTTGACGCAGTTGGTACATGTCACCATGGCGCAGGCCCAGGCTGACCAGAAGCACTGGTATGACCAGAACGCCCAGGAGCGGACCTACCAGGTGGGTAAGAAGGTGTGGGTGCTGGTCCCCGTACCAAAGGTTAAGCTTCAGGCTGCCTGGGAAGACTCGTATGTCATACACCAACAGCTCAACCCAGTCACCTACTTGGTCACTCTTGACCACGCACGGGGTAGGCGAAAGGCCTTCCACGTCAATATGATTAAGGCACATCAAGAATGTGGAGCCTGCATCCTACCGGTCTGCAACCCCCTGAGGATGGGGAGGAAGACCCCCTCCTTGACATGCTGGCCAAGCTAAGGCTGACGGGTCCATAGAGGATGTGGAGGTAAGCGCCTTCCTATCCGCCCACCAGCGGCCGCAGCTGCGAGCCACGCTGGATTCCTCCCGGGCTGTGTTTACCAACATGCCAGGAAGGACTGAGGTAGCGATCCACGAAGTGGACACTGGGAATCATGTCCCAATCCGGCGGACATCCTATCGGATCTTGGACGAGGTGCAGCACGTCAAGCGCCAGGAGATCGATGAGATGCTACAGTTGGGGGTGATTAAACTGTCCAAGAGCGTGTGGGCCTCACCTATAGTCCTGGTCCCAAAGAAGGACTGGACTACCCGGTTCTGTGTGGACTACAGGGGGCTCAATGCCATAACAGCCTCCGATGCGCACCTAATGCCACGCATCAAGGAGCTGCTTGAGCGGTTAGCTAGCGCACGCTATCTATTATTTATCTGAGCTTGTGATATTGGCAGATTCCCCTGAGCCCCGAGGCACAGGAGAAGTCTTCCTTTATCACCACTTTTAAACTGTACGAGTCCACGGTCATGCCATTTGGCATGAAGAATGCCCCTGCCACATTCCAGCGGATGGTCAACCACCTGCTCCAGGGACTGGAGAGGTGTGCGGTGAGGTACCTGGATGACATTGCTATCTTCAGTTCCATCTGTGAGGATCACCTTGAGCATCTGAAGAGGGTGCTGGGGTGCATCCACCAAGCAGGCTTGATTATCAATCCCGGAAAGTGCCAGATGGGCATGAGCGAGGTCCACTACATGGGACATCGGGTAGGTGGGGGTATTATGAGGCCAGAGCCTGGGAAAGTGGACACTATCACGTCCTGGCACACCCCCAGGACCAAGAAGCAGGTGATGTCCTTGGGCACTGCAGGGTACTATAGGCACTTTGTACAAAACTATAGTAGCCATGCGAAGCCTTTGACGGATCTCACCAAGAAAAACCTACCCCATACAATTGATTGGACAAACGAATGTGAGGGTGCCTTTCGGGCTTTGAAGGGCAGTCGACAGCAGTCGGCTGTTCTTAGTACAGACCGACGCCAGCAAGTTTGGCCTCAGTGCTGTGCTCAGCCAGGTCGACTCGGGGAACCAAGAGCACCCCATGTAGTACCTAAGCCGGAAGCTCCTGCCGAGGGAAGTGGCCTATTCCACCATAGAGGATTGCCTGGCCATGGCTTGGGCCCTACAACGCTTGCAGCCCTACCTGTACGGGCACACCTTCACCATCGTGACCGACCATAACCCCTGAGTTGGCTGGTTCCAACAGAAGGTTGCTGCGCTGGAGCCTTGCCCTCCAGTAGTACAACTTTACTGTTCAAGTCAAAAAGAGCAGTGAGCATGGCAATGCAGACGGGTTATCCGGCAGGGCGAGCCCACCGAGGTGCCCATGGAGGAGTACCGAGAGGTCCTGTCTCCATAGCACAGTCGAAAAAGGGGAGGTGTCAGGAAATTATGAATCATTTTCCAATGTCCGGGCCACCCCACCAGAGCTGAATTACTGCCCTTCTCCCATTGGTTTGTGAAAGACCAAGGTTCACAAGCAATCCCTCTCACTGCTGAAGTTCCCTCAGTCTGCCTCTGTGAATTTCTATCCACTACCCCCTCCCTTCAGCAGATGGTCACTTTTATTACTCTGGTCAGTTAAGTGTGGGTTTTCTTTTCCCTCCAGAATTTCCTTTGTCCTAATACCAAAATGCTCAAAAGTCAAATTTAATAAATCACAGTGGACCTAGAAATGTGAAACTTGGGATCCCAGGAGCCGGGCACGTAGTCTATGCACATCAACGTTTTGCGGACTGTACGGTCATCAGAAACCTGGGAAATTAGTTTCTTCCCCCCAGTAACAAGCAGACATGCCGTGTTTTGTGTCAAAAGAAAGGTAAATTCGCAGGGAAAAATATAATGCCCCTGTCGTCACCCTGTGAACTTCCCAGCCAAAGATATGGCAAGCTGAAACTTTTAATAACTTTTCAAAATAGGTGGTCCTCCCAGAAACAGCCCATATGTGAGGTCAACAAAGGTGGGAGTTCCTAAGTTTATGGGCAAACCATAAAACAAGAACAACCATTTTAGAGACAGCCAGACAACAGGGATTCTCTCCTCCCCTTTTATCGACATGTCATACCTCTGACTGAGAGAGTAAGATTTACATTTTAATCCCCTTTATTTGTAATCATTGTACATATTGTATTTTGTCTCCTTTTGTAATATCTTTTGTATTTTTGTAAACACTGCCTATATTTTCGGGAGTAAACTTATAAATTTACTAGTTTCGTCCTTCTTGCTCTATGACCGAACCAGCACGTACTCCACGCCAAATCACGCTACCTTTGGGGTTGGCTCCTGACCCAATATAAGGTTTAGTATCAAACGAGGAACTGGTGGCAGTGTAGCATCCTGGTGTTATTGGGGAACCCTGGCAGTGACGGATCAGAGGTTTATGTGTGTATTCCCAGCTTGGGACTGGTGATATACGTACCGCCCTCACTGCAGAATGCCCGATAGCCAGTGTGTAACCATGCAGCCTTTCCGGTGACTACTTATCTTAGGTGCAGTTCCCTGACTGACCTGAGGATAAGGGGGGTGCCAGAGAGCTGCAAATGCCGAACTGGAATTGAAAGTGTAAACCAAAGTTGGGTTATAACTCTGACAGGGTGATTTGAACTTTTATATTTTTTTTAATAATTTTAAAGACTTTTCACGTGCTGCGCCAATTCTTTGGAATGCACTACCCAGGTTAATACGATTAATCCCCAATCCCCACAGTTTTAAGCGTTGCCCTAAAAACGCACTAGTTCAGACTGGAATACCGCCTCAACGCATTAACCTAACTATCCCTGTTGGCCCATTCAAAAGAATTTTCTACCATAATCAGGTACCTGGTATTATGTTCTCACCTGCTTTATGCTTTTAATAGTCTTCTGTGTCTGTACGGTTACATATTCAGGCTGATAACCGGTTCATGCAGCATTACAGGGAACACCCGATTCTTACACTATGGCTGGTCCGAACAATGAAAGCAATTGTTACCATCCACCTTCCGTGTCTCCCCTTTTCCTCATAGATTGTAGCTGGGAGCAGCGGGGCCCTCATTCCTCTTGGTATCTGTTTTGATCTGTGTGTTTATTGTTCTGCTGTAATGTCTATTGTCTGTACAAGTCCCCTCTATAATGTACAGCGCTGCGGAATATGTCAGTACTATAGAAATAAAATTATTATTATTATATTATTATTAAAAACATTTGTTTTTACTTTTGGTGTGCTTCAATAGTCTCCATGGCAGACTAGAAGCTCCCATAACCCGTTCAGCTATGCTACATACAGGCATTGATTAGATCACCTGTATGTAGCAGAAGCATACTCGCTCACTTGCTATGAGCACTGACCACCGGAGACCTCTGGTTGTCATGCCAACCCATCGGTGACCCACGATCACGTGACGGGGTCACCGATGGGCCGGACTTCTGGAACGCTTCCGGAAAGCGTGAGTTATATGCCGCTGTCAGAGATTGACAGCGGCATTTAACTAGTAAACAGCCGTGGGTGGATCGCGCTTCCACCCACAGCTGTTAGGGGCACATGTCAGCTGTTCAAAACAATGGGCTAAGCCCATTCCTATCAGCACCACTTGCACAGAGAGCACTGACACAGATTGTACATAACATAAGACTGAGGGTGGGGTCTCTTCATTTTGAGGTAATTCCTTGTTATGTCCTGGAGGGTCTCCACACTCCAATAGTTTACCCTGGTGGTGAAACATAATCCAACTGTGGATTGGCAATCCGGAGAGATTGTGGAATAGAGAGATTACTGCCATGACAACTGCCTAAACACTTCCCTTCCTGCAGTGTCTACGATGACCATACCGGCGTTTTTGTCGGGCTGAGGATGTATTTTCTGAGGTGTCAGGATTTGCCACCCCCCTTCAGGCATATGACTGTCCTATTAACCTGACTAGCAGAGCTAAACTGCCCAAGTCCAGACTGTACAATCCGTCCGGTCCTGAGAGACAAGCCATGAAGGATTTTATTGCTGAGAGTCTTGAGAAGAGACATATCAGACCTTCATCTTCGCCTGTGGCGATAGGGTTCTTTTTCGTGAAGAAGAAAGATGGCGGGCTCCGTTCCTGTTTAGATTTCCGGAATTGAATCTGATTACCCTCCGAGATCCATACCTTCTTCCTTTGATTTCGGATCTGTTCAGCCAGGTGGTGGGAGCCAAGGTGTTCTCCAAGTTGGATTTAAGGGGGACCTACAGCCTGATTAGAATCAGGGAAGGGGATGAATGGAAGACGGCGCTCAATACCCCTGAGGGGCATTCAGAGAGTCTGGTAATGCCTTTCGGTCTGACCAATGCACTGGCGGTGTTCCAGCGTTTCATAAATTATATTTATCATCTTTTGGTGGGCAGGTTTGTGGTGAGTAGTGGTCTATCTGGAGGATATTTTAGTTTATACACCAGATTTGGAGACACATCGGGGGCATGTGAGACAGGTGCTTCAGAAATTAAGGGATAGCAAGCTTTATGTCAAATTAGAGAAATGTGTTTTTGCGGTCCAGGAGGTGCAGTTTTTGGGGTACCTGTTGTCATCTTCGGGTTTTTGGATGGATCTGGAAAAGGTTCAGGTTGTACTCGATTGGGACCATCCTGAGAACCTGAAGGCATTACAGCGTTTTCTGGGTTTTGCTAATTTTTACCAGAAGTTTATTCAAAATTATTCGGTAATGGTTAAGTACAAGGAGGGGGTCTGATTTTTCTAAATGGTCGGATGCCGCCCTGCAGGCTTTTTCCTCCTTAAAGAGTTGTTTTGACACTGCAACTATACTCAGTCAACCTGATGTTTCTCAACCTTTTATTGTAAATGTTGATGCGTCAGATGTGGGGGTTGTCGCTGTGTTGTCTGAAGGTCCGTCCCCTGGTAAATGGCGTCCATGCACCTTCTTTTCCAAAAAATTATCCTTGGCTGAAAGAAATTATGACGAGGGTAATAGGGCGCTTTTGGCGATTAAATTGGAATTTGAGGAGTGGCGACATTGGTTGGAGGGGGCAATACATCCTTCCCTGGTGTTGGTGACCATGAGGACCCTGCTCCAATTTTGCAGAAGGGGGGTAGTCATCTCTGCGTTATACCCTGACCTGAAGGGTGAGGTGTTGGAGGCTCAGGGGGACGCCCCTGCCTCCTGCCCTTTGGGGAGGTTATTTGTACCATCTAATTTGCACCGTAAAGTAATTAGGGAACATCATAACTCTGTACTTGCTGGTCATCCAGGTGGTAAGGCAGCCGCAGACCTCCTTTCTCGTCGTTTTTGGTGGCAGGGTTGCATCGGGATGTGGTTGAACAGGTGTCTGCTTGCTGTGTTTGTGCGCGTTCTAAAGTATCTCATACCTGTCCATCTGGTCCTCTTCTTCCGCTACCCATTCCTAGCAGGCCATGGACACACTTGTCAATGTATTTTATTACTGACCTACCAGTATTGTTAGGCAACACTGTGGTTCTGGTGGTTGTAGATAGGTTTCAGTAAAATGGTGCATTTCATCACATTACCGTCACTTCCGAATGCCAGGACTCTTGCTTAGGTTTTTGTTAATGAGATTGTGAATCTTCACGGGGTTCCCTCCGATGTGGTGTCAGATCGGGGGACCCAATTTGTTTCTAAATTTTGGAAAGCATTCAGTACTCATCTGGGGGTGCAGTTGTCCTTTTCCTGTGATTTTCATCCTCAGTCGAATGGACAGACCGAGCGCACTAATCAGAATTTGGAAATCTACCTCAGGTGTGTTGTCTCTGAAAACCAGGAGGATTGGGCATCTTACTTTCCCTTGGCCGAGTTTGCTATTAATAATCATTGATAATCATCGCCAAGAATCTACCAACAGGCCACCATTCTTTGGAGCATACGGTTTCCATCCACAGTTTGGTACTGTTAGTGGGGCTTCGGGAGTCCCGAGGAGGAACGTTTTGCTTTGTCGCTCCCTTCAGTGTGGCGGAGGGGAGGACCTGAATGTCAATGCCTTTGTGTGGTTGTCTACCAGGAATATCAAGTTGAAGATCCCTTCCTGGAAACTGGAACCTAGGTTTATTGGCCCCAAATAACCGCCATCATTGTAGCCATCTACCCGGAGTTGCTGTAAGACCATGGACATAAGGAATAAAGAATAGTTGCATTGTTAACCTGCCTAAGTGATCATTACAAGCCACAACCTCAGATCCTCACACACTGTACTGTTGATTTAAGGGATCTAGTTCGGTAACGTTAAGACTAACCCAATGGACGGTGCCGGAGTAGTAAAACAGTAACAAGGACTTGGTTGATTCTAAGTTCTAGCCAAAGGACTTGCCCACACTGTACGGAAAAAGACATTTGCTAAATTAAGTAAAGTGCAGGAGTGCGGTTTGGAAACTTCTGTGATAATGGTCTAAGTAAAGTGCAGGAGAGTGGTTCGACATCTGTTATAAAGGTCTCGATACTGACTTTAACTAATCTGGTCTAAGTTATATCCAAGAACATTTCTTGGTGTTTTCTAGATTCCGGATGGCCAAGGACGGCCATCGTAAAAGAAGAGGGAAATGAAAGGAGATGGACTTGCTGCCCATGTTTCCATCTTGAAGAAACAAGGTTACTGTTATGATAAGTTATGTGATGCCATGTTAACTGTGATATATTGTGTGACTTGTGATGTGCGTTAAAAGTGGTAGCAATAATGACAGTGTATGTAGTTTGACCATAGGGATAGTAAGAGTGAATGGTTGGGACTAGCCCAGAGTGGGAGAGGTTGGGTTGCAGGGTGTGAGGAGCTGGCCACGAACTAGACTATTGGATCAATAGACATAGAGCAGAGTCCACAGCTCTAAGGGATGCAGACTTTTTCCAGCACAGATCATTGGTTATGTCAATCTTATTATTGTGTTTTAGTGGAGATTTGCTTGTTTGTCAGATTGGGGTGCACCAATCTCTCTTGGAGAGTGTTCAGTCTCGGGATTGCTGTTTCCATTCAGTTACAGTAAGCACAGGAAGACATGCATTGAAGGATCACCTCCCCCCCACCAATACTGTCCTGAATGGGAGCTGTGAGAATAAAGACTCTGGCTCCCTCTCCAGAGGGTCTCTACAGAAAGAGCCCAAGGGGCCATGGCTTCATCAGGTAGAATACAGGTCTTCTCCTCTGCAAAACACTGAACTCACAAAACGTTTGGAGAACACCGTTGGGAATGTACTATATATTGTTGTCGGCTGGAGCTGGTTACATGGGCTACTGTCGTGGAATCTGGAGGAGCATGGACTACAGATTATACTGGCGGGAGACACAAACGCTGCAGGCCAATCCAAAGTTGGGAGACAGTGAGTATCGCCTGGTATGGGGTAGTGGAACTACCGGCCCTGGGTTGGGATCATGTGGACTGGGGGTATTGAATTGTGGCCATCTACCGGGAATTTCTGTAAGACCTTGGATGAAAGGAGTAAAAATTAGTTGCACCCTTAACCTGCCTAGGTGATTATCACAACCCACAACCTCAGAGAGTGAGATAGGACATGGATTGCATACAAAGAGGACCTCAGGCTTATTGTGAGCAGTGACGCATTCCGCGGGTGTGCAAAAGTGAGAGGAGACTGACGAAAAGGGATAGCGAGATCTGGAGCAGAAGTGACTGAGAGACAGGGCGACTTTCCTAAGACGGGTCCTGGGAGAGGACGCCTAGTCAGGAGATCTCTAGCTTATGATTCTAGAAGGTAACGGACTTAAAAGAACTGAGTACGAGTGACCCGGGCGGGAGTTCCAGAGCGTCAGCTTTACCGGCTATACCTGGCACTCTAAAGGGAAAAGAGGACGTAGAACGATACTTGTTAATCAGGACTGTAGTGCTAGAGCCAAGTTGTGGTGAAGTAGTGAGAAACGGTGGACATAGAGAGTACTAGAGAAACTAAATCAGGTAACTTGTGAAATGTTCGTAAGACTATCACTATCTCATGTATTTATTCCCTCGCAAGTTCCTATTCGTAAAAGTTTATTTTAGAAATAGTGGCCATACTCTGATCAGCAGCATGGTGAACCCTGTGTGGTGCTTGATCCTTTAATGTGTTATAAGCTTTAATCTGAGAGAACGACCAAGATATAAAGGACCTGAGCGGAGGTGTCACCTAACCTGAGCGGAGGTGTCACCTAACCTGAGGGGAGTGTCACCATCCTGAGCGGAGGTGTCACTAACCTGAGCGGAGGTGTCACTACCTGAGCGGAGGTGTCACCTAACCTGAGCGGAGGTGCACTATCCTGAGCGAGGTGTCACCTACCTGAGCGGAGGTGTCACCTAACTGAGCGGAAGTGTCACCTAACTGAGCGGAGGTGTCACCACCTGAGCGAGGTGTCACCTAACCTGAGCGGAGGGTCACCATCCTGAGCGAGGTGTCACTAACCTGAGCAGGAGGTGTCACCTAACCTGAGCGGAGGTGTCACCTAACCATGAGCGGAGTGTCACTATCCTGAGGGGAGTGTCACCTAACCTGAGCGGAGGTGTCACCTAACTGAGCGGAGGGTCACCCGCTCAGGTTAGGCGACACCTCCGCTCACCCCGCTCAGGGTAGGCGACACTCCGACTCAGGTTAGGCGACACTCGCTCAGGTCTCTTTTATTTTGGGTCGTTTCTCCACAGTATCAGTGAGCCATTAAGCAACTCAGCAAGGTGACGGTATCATCCATTTCACTTCACACCCCATGGTCATTGGATAAGACCCTATTGCACATTCTCTCTCCCCAGTATTTCTGTATTTTATGACCAAGTGTACAGAGCACATGAGGAGTCACATGACCAAGTGTACAGAGCACATGAGGAGTCACATGACCAAGTGTACAGAGCACATGAGGAGTCACATGACCAAGTGTACAGAGCACGAGGAGTCACATGACCAAGTGTACAGGCACATGAGGAGTCACATGACCAAGTGTACAGAGCACATGAGCAGTCACATGACCAAGTGTACAGAGCACATGAGCAGTCACATGACCAAGTTTACAGAGCACATGAGCAGTCACATACAGTACAGAGCACATGAGGCAGTCACATGACCAAGTGTACAGAGCACATGAGGAGTCACATGACCAAGTGTACAGAGCACATGAGCAGTCACATGACCAGTGTACAGACACATGAGCAGTCACATGACCAAGTGTACAGAGCACATGAGCAGTCACATGACCAAGTGTACAGAGCACATGAGGAGTCACATGACCAGTGTACAGACACTGAGGAGTCACATGACCAAGTGTACAGACACTGAGGAGTCACATGACCAAGTTTACAGAGCACATGAGGAGTCACATGACCAAGTGTACAGAGCACATGAGGAGTCAATGACCAAGTTACGAGCAATGAGCAGTCACATGACCAAGTTTACAGAGCACATGAGCAGTCACATGACCAAGTTACAGAGCACATGAGGAGTCACATGACCAAGTGTACAGAGCACATGAGCAGTCACATGACCAAGTGTACAGAGCACATGAGGAGTCACATGACCAAGTGTACAGAGCACATGAGCAGTCACATGACCAAGTGTACAGAGCACATGAGCAGTCACATGACCAGGTTACAGAGCACATGAGCAGTCACATGACAAGTTTACAGAGCAATGAGAGTCACTGACCAAGTGTACAGAGCACATGAGCAGTCACATGACCAAGTTACAGAGCACATGAGAGTCACATGACCAAGTGTACAGAGCACATGAGCAGTCACATGACCAAGTGTACAGAGCACATGAGCAGTCACATGACCAAGTGTACAGAGCACATGAGCAGTCACATGACCAAGTTACAGAGCACATGAGAGTCACATGACCAAGTGTACAGAGCACATGAGAGTCACATGACCAAGTGTACAGAGCACATGAGCAGTCACATGACCAAGTTTACAGAGCAATGAGCAGTCACATGACCAAGTGTACAGAGCACATGAGCAGTCACATGACCAAGTTTACAGAGCACATGAGCAGTCACATGACCAAGTGTACAGAGCACATGGAGTCACATGACCAAGTTACAGAGCACATGAGAGTCACATGACCAAGTGTACAGAGCACATGAGCAGTCACATGACAAGTTACAGAGCACATGAGCATCACATGACCAAGTGTACAGAGCACATGAGCAGTCACATGACCAGTTTACAGAGCACATGAGAGTCACATGACCAAGTGTACAGAGCACATGAGGCAAAGTCACATGACCATGTACAGAGCACATGAGAGTCACATGACCAAGTTACAGAGCACATGAGGAGTCACATGACCAAGTTACAGACACATGAGAGTCACATGACCAAGTGTACAGACCACATGAGGAGTCACATGACCAAGTGTACAGAGCACATGAGCAGTCACATGACCAAGTTAACAGAGCACATGAGCAGTCACATGACCAAGTGTACAGAGCACATGAGAGTCACATGACCAAGTTACAGAGCACATGAGAGTCACATGACCAAGTGTACAGAGCACATGAGGAGCACATGACCAAGTTACAGAGCACATGAGGAGTCACATGACCAAGTGTACAGAGCACATGAGAGTCACATGACCAAGTGTACAGAGCACATGAGCAGTCACATGACCAAGGTTTACAGAGCACATGAGCAGTCACATGACCAAGTTACAGAGCACATGAGCAGTCACATGACCAAGTTTACAGAGCACATGAGCAGTCACATGACCAAGTTTACAGAGCACATGAGAGTCACATGACCAAGTGTACAGCACATGAGCAGTCACATGACCAAGTTACAGAGCACATGAGCAGTCACATGACCAAGTGTACAGAGCACATGAGCAGTCACATGACCAAGTTACAGAGCACATGAGGAGTCACATGACCAAGTGTACAGAGCACATGAGCAGTCACATGACCAAGTGTACAGAGCACATGAGGTCACATGACATGTCAGGACATGGAGTAATGACCAAGTTACAGACATGACGTCACATGACAAGTACGAGCCATGAGCAGTCACATGACCAAGTTACAGGCACATGGAGTCACATGACCAGTTCGAGCACTGGGTCACATGACCAAGTTACAGGACATGAGAGTCACATGACAGTGTACAGAGCCATGAGAGTCACATGACAAGTGTACAGAGCACATGGAGTCACATGACCAGTGTACGAGCACATGAGAGACATGACCAAGTACAGGCACATGAGAGTCACATGACAAGTTACAAGACATGAGAGTCACATGACCAAGTACAGGCACATGAAGTCACATGACCAGTTACAGCACTGAGGTACATGACCAGTGTACAGAGCACTGGGTCACATGACCAGTTACAGAGCACATGGAGTCACTGACCAGTGTACAGAGCCATGAGAGTCACATGACCAAGTGTCAGACACATGAGAGTCACATGACCAAGTGTACAGAGCACATGAGAGTCACATGACAAGTTACAGAGACATGAGAGTCACTGACAAGTTACAGAGCACTGAGAGTCACATGACAAGTGTACAGAGCACATGAGAGTCACATGACCAAGTTACAGACACATGAGAGTACATGACAAGTGTACAGACACATGAGGAGTACATGACAAGTTACAGAGCACATGAGAGTCACATGACCAAGTTAAGAGCACATGAGAGTCACATGACCAGTTACAGAGCACATGAGCAGTCAATGACCAGTTAAGAGCACATGAGGAGTCACATGACCAAGTTACAGAGCACATGAGAGTCACATGACCAAGTGTACAGAGCACATGAGAGTCACATGACCAAGTGTACAGAGCACATGAGGAGTCACATGACCAAGTGTACAGAGCACATGAGAGTCACATGACCAAGTTACAGACACATGAGAGTCACATGACCAAGTGTACAGAGCACATGAGGAGTCACATGACCAGTTACAGAGCACATGAGCAGTCACATGACCAAGTGTACAGAGCACATGAGAGTCACATGACCAGTTTACAGAGCACATGAGCAGTCACATGACCAAGTTTACAGAGCACATGAGGAGTCACATGACCAAGTGTACAGAGCACATGAGAGTCACATGACCAAGTTACGAGCAATGAGAGCACATGAGGTACAGAGCCATGAAGCAATGACCAAGTTACAGAGCACATGAGAGCACATGACAGTTACAGAGCACATGAAGCATGACAGACAGACAGACTCAGTGTCAGGCACAGAGTCACATGACAAGTTTAGGACATGAGAGTCCATGACAGTGTACAGAAATGAGAGCAGACATAGACATGAGGAGTCACAGAGTCAGCAGTCACAGACCAGTTAGACACATGAGCACACCAAGTGTACAGAGCATAGAGTCACATGACCAGTACAGCAAGACATGCAAGGTCAGCCAATAGAGCACATGACAGTACAGACCATGAGCATCACTGACAAGTGTACAGAGCCATAGCACTGACAAGTAAGCATGAGAGACATGACCAAGTTCAACACATGAGATCAATGACCAAGTTTACAACACATAGAGTCACAGACAAGTACAAGCACATGAGAGTCACATGCCAAGTACAGACACATGAGAGTCACTGACAATTACACATACATAAGCAGCATGAGGAGTCACATGACATGTACAGACCATGAGGAGTCACATGACCAAGTTATACAGCACATGGGAGTCCATGACCAAGTGTACAACACATAGGAGCACATGACCAAGTTACAGAGCACATGAGTACATGACAAGTGACAGAGCTCAGAGCCACGTTTACAAGTGAGAGTCACATGACCAGTTTACAGAGCACAGGTCACATGACCAAGGTACATGACAAGTAAGAGCACATGAGAGTCAATGACAATAAGACATAGCAGCACATGACAAGTGTACAGAGCATAGAGAGTCACATGACCAAGTTAAGCACAAAGATACAACCAAGTGTACAGACATGGAGTCAATGACCAAGTTACAGAGCAATGAGCATAGATCAAGGTACGAGCACAGAGCACACTTGACAAGTGTACAGAGCACATGAGGAGTACAGACCAAGTTACAGAGACATAGAGTACCAGACAAGTACGGGAAAGAGCACAATGACCAAGTGTACAGGCACTGAGCAGTCACATACCAAGTGTACAGAGACATGAGGAGTCACATGACCAAGTTACAGAATGAGTACATACCAAGTGTACAGGCATGAGAGTCACATGACCAAGTTACAGAGCACATGAGCAGTCACATGACAAGTAACAGAGCACATGAGGAGTCACATGACCAAGTGTACAGAGCACATGAGCAGTCCATGACCAAGTGTACAGAGCACATGAGAGTCACATGACCAAGTGTACAGAGCACATGAGGAGTCACAACCAGTTAAGAGCAAGAGTCACATGACCAAGTGACAGAGCACATGAGCAGTCACATGACCAAGTTACAGAGCACATGAGGAGTCACATGACAAGTGTACAGAGCACAGAGGGTCACATGACCAAGTGTAAGACACAGAGCAGCCACAGACAAGTACAGAGCACATGAGGAGTCACATGACAGTTACAGAGCATGAGCGTCAAGACAAGTTACGAGCACATGAGAGTCACATGACCAAGTGTACAGACATGGAGTCACATGACCAAGTGTACAGAGCACATGAGGAGTCACATGACCAAGTGTACAGAGCAATGAGCAGTCATGACCAAGTGTACAGAGCACATGAGCAGTACATGACAAGTGTAAGACCACATGAGGAGTCACATGACCAAGGTACAGAGAAATGAGCAGTCACATGACAGTTTTAGAGCACATGAGCAGTCACATGACCAAGTGTACAGAGCACATGAGGAGTCAATGACCAGGTTTACAGAGACATGAGCAGTTACATGACCAAGTGTACAGAGCACATGAGAGTCATGACCAAGTTTACAGAGCACATGAGCAGTCACATGACCAAGTTTACAGAGGAGGAGTCACATGACCAAGTTTACATAGGACATGAGGAGTCACATGACCAAGTGTACAGACCACATGAGGAGTCACATGACCAAGTATACAGAGCACATGAGGAGTCACATGACCAAGTGTACAGAGCACATGAGCAGTCACATGACTAAGTGTACAGAGCACATGAGCAGTCACATGACCAGGTTTACAGAGCACATGAGCAGTCACATGACCAAGTGTACAGAGCACATGAGCAGTCACATGACCAAGTTTACAGAGCACATGAGGAGTCACATGACCAAGTGTACAGAGCACATGAGGAGTCACATGACCAAGTTTACAGAGCACATGAGCAGTCACACGACCAAGTGTACAGAGCACATGAGCAGTCACATGACCAAGTTTACATAGCACATGAGGAGTCACATGACCAAGTGTACAGACCACATGAGGAGTCACATGACCAAGTGTACAGAGCACATGAGCAGTCACATGACCAGGTTTACAGAGCACATGAGCAGTCACATGACCAAGTGTAGAGCACATGAGCAGTCACATGACCAAGTTTGCATAGCACATGAGGAGTCACATGACCAAGTATACAGAGCACATGAGCAGTCACATGACCAGGTTTACAGAGCACATGAGCAGTCACATGACCAAGTGTACAGAGCACATGAGCAGTCACATGACCAGGTTTACAGAGCACATGAGCAGTCACATGATGATCTGATAAATCAGCACCCAGAGCTGAATCCTGAGAGGCTGCCCGTTCCTGCTCCCGTTCAGCACGTATGGCAGTGCAGTGGGGCAGCTCCGAGGTCGGGATGTGGGTTGTTCAGCCATAGATGGCGGTGAATGTGCCGCACCGTGACCTGCTCCCAGCAGGGTTTGTGTGAGTTGCTTGTTGCAGCCGCAGACACTGCGCCGCTCCATCCTAAATGTCCTAACTGTATGCAGTGACACGATCACGTCTCCCCTCAGCACCCCGATAACAAGGGGGTGCAGGCGGCAGAGGGGTCAGATGGAAGGCAGAAGTCAACAGGTTTAAATCTAATATATAAAGCTGAATGTATGTATGTGGGTGTGTTTGTAAGGGATTGGAATCCGCACCGTCGCACTTACGGGCATGAAATTTTGCACACCCGCACGTCTCGACCCCGGGAGCGTCATAGGCTAGGTTTTGAGTCGAAATTTTAACCCCGCGCATTCCAAATCGGCAAATAATTTTGGCCCGGGATAGGAGTCTGCACCGTTGTACTTACGGGCATGAAATTTTGCATGCCCGCACATCTCAACCCCAGGAGCATCATAGGCTATGTGTTGAATGGAAATTTTAACCCCCGCACGTTTTGGTGTGTGATTTTTATGTGCAGAATAAATTTTTGTTAACATAGTCTATTTTGTTACAGCTAACAGCAGTTATTAATTAACCCGGGCGAAGCCGTGTACTACAGCTAGTTATTAATAAAATGTCCTTCCGATCGCCCCGCTTCCCTCAGCTAAATATAGAGGAATGTAAAAAGTACCTTTTTTGTGTGACGCAATGTGCAAACATCAGATCTACCACAAGACGAGTTTACTCTGCATAATTAATAAAAAAGCACAAAACAAAGAAAATTACAAACTTGGCGTTTTGTTTTGCCGCTGCATCTCCCACAAAAAGTGCAGAAACAATAAAAGCTGAGTGTGAATAATGCGATGTATCAGCTTGTCAGGCCGGAATCAGCCAGCCCCGCTGCATGGACTGGAGTAACGAGCGCCCACCCCTGCGGCATCACAGCGCAAACACCGGCAGAATGAGGGGCTTCTTGGTTTCCAGCGGTAAATGAAATGTGATAACACAAAGCTCCAACTCCCTCAACAAGTGAAAGCTAAGAATGTTCTGGAAATCACGGAAACGCAAAGGTGCAGATGGGTTAGGGTAAATATGACGGTGGCCCTGGAGTAGCCGCACCCAGTCTACAAGCATGGCCAAATACTACACGGAAGGTTCCAGAGCTGCGGATTCACCATAAAGCCCTGGACCCTGGAGCTGTAAGAGCCCAGCGCACACAGCGCCCCTCGGGGTCAGCTAAGCCAGCAACCCCAACATTCCTACTCAGTCGTGTCCCAGCGGATTACACAGATGCATTTCAGGATTTAGAGCTTTAGCTCAGAAATTATTTCATTATAAAGCAGAAGCTTCTGTGCAGCAATTATCAGCGCTGACCCCACAAAAATGTGACCCCAAACTTATCACAAAGCACATTGTGCAAAGATTTACCTACAGCTTCTTATAACTCATATACGGGGCTAATATTTATCTATCAAGCTCCATACTGGACCTGAACACTGCCCCCTATAGATATATGTGCAAGAATATAACTGCTATAGTACTGCCCCCTATAGATATATGGGCAAGAATATAACTGCTATAGTACTGCCCCTATAGATATATGTGCAAGAATAAAACTGCTATAATACTGCCCCTATAGATATATGTGCAAGAATAAAACTGCTATAATACTGCCCCTATAGATATATGTGCAAGAATAAAACTGCTATAATACTGCCCCTATAGATATATGTGCAAGAATAAAACTGCTATAATACTGCCCCCTATAGATATATGTGCAAGAATATAACTGCTATAGTACTGCCCCCTATAGATATATGGGCAAGAATATAACTGCTATAGTACTGCCCCTATAAATATATGTGCAAGAATATAACTGCTATAGTACTGCCCCCTATAGATATATGTGCAAGAATATAACTGCTATAGTACTGCCCCTATAGATATATGTGCAAGAATATAAACTGCTATAAAAACTGCCCCTATAGATATATGTGCAAGAATATAACTGCTATAATACTGCCCCTATAGATATATGTGCAAGAATATAATGAACTGCCTATATATACTGCACTGCCCTATAGATATATGTGCAAGAATCTAACTGCTATAAAACTGTCCCCTATAGATATATGTGCAAGAATATAACTGCTATAATACTGCCCCTATAGATATATGTGCAAGAATATAACTGCTATAATACTGCCCCTATAGATATATGTGCAAGAATATAACTGCTATAATACTGCCCCCTATAGATATATGTGCAAGAATATAACTGCTATAATACTGCCCCCTATAGATATATGTGCAAGAATATAACTGCTATAATACTGCCCCTATAGATATATGTGCAAGAATATAACTGCTATAATACTGCTCCTATGTACAGGAATATAACTACTATAATACTGCTCCTATGTACAAGAATATAACTACTATAATACTGCTCCTATGTACAAGAATATAACTACTATAATACTGCCTCCTATGTACAAGAATATAACTACTATAATACTGCCCCTATATACAAGAATATAACTGCTATAATACTGCCCCTATATACAAGAATATAACTACTATAATACTGCTCCCTATGTGCAAGAATATAACTACTATAATACTGCCCCTATATACAAGAATATAACTACTATAATACTGCCTCCTAGCTGAGAGGTTGTGTGTTTGTAGCTCTCCTGATGTCTGGAGCAAGCCCAGGGAGGGGCCACCCTGGGCGGGGAAGCTCCCCAGGCAAGGCCCAGGCTTCCCGGCCTACACTGGGACAAGCCTCCCAGGCCTCTCCTAATGGGAATGTTAATCCCAGAGCCACTGTCAGAGCAGTGAATGCAGCGAGCCAAAGCTGCAGCAGTTCTGTGAAGGAGGAAAAAGCCGTCAGTAAAGTTTTGGGAGGGAAAACCTTCTCCAAGTCCAGCAAAGAAGCAAGAAGGAAAAGTGTCGGTCAGTGATGGGTTACAGCACAATGTGAAGTCAGGTAACTCCCCAGTCAGCAAGCAGCTCCTGCCGGGTGCACAGGTGAGATCAGCCCCAGCTGTGCAGATCACCTCTCCTGCTCCCAGGCAGAGACGGACGTCTTTGGAAAGACAAACCATCCAGGAGAACTTACAGCAGCATGGCAGTATGGCGCGGTCGGACGCACACGGTCGCAGTTAGGTGGCAGCAGTAAAAGTGCTGTGGAGCCTGGAGCCATGAAACCAGCGGTGGTGAAAATTAAGGAGACGTCTGGGTTCAAGCAGCCGGGGACATCGCTGAATGCAGGATCCCAGGAGGAGACGCCACGTGCACCTGAGCTTCAGCTCGCAGAGGAGATCCCAGGACTGGTCAAGAAGTTCGGTGAGTTACAGCAGCAGAAAGACTCACTCAGATGCAGATAGACACTTGCTATAAGCTAAAGGCTATTAATCCCGGGAGTCATGATTTTTATGATGAGACTCTGAACACACTGGGTGTATTGCTGGCAAATGTGGTGAGGGACATGGACTGCGTCCTAGAGAGGATGGGGCCCCTGGCGGAGACTTATAGGAACCAGGAACTGTTTAATTCACAGAAGCAGAACTCTGCAGGTTCCAGGTCAGACATTGTCCCAGGTGGACCCCAGAAGCAGGTGCGGCAGTGCTGCAGCCTGCAAGTTTCTGCTTCCAAAAGGGGCAAATGCCGCACCAGCAGCAGCCTGTAGTACAGACCCCAGCAGACGTACCACAAGTCTCAAAATGCCCAGCAAAACTGCCTGCAGCAGATCCAAAGCAGAAGCATGTAGTGCAGATTCCAGCAGAGGTACAACAAGTCACAGAATGCCCAGCCACAACAGCCTGCAGCAGATTCCAAGCAGCAGCATGAAGGGCACATTCCAGTAGAGGTACAACAAGTCGCAGAATGCCCAGTACAGCCGCCTGCAGCAGATTCCAAGCAGCAGCATGGACATTTTTCAGCACAGGGACTACAAGTCTCAGAATGCCATGCACCACAGTTGGGCAGTGGACATGTGCCGGTAGTTCCTGATGGTGCCCAGCGGGGCTCTGATGCTGGGGATAACCGCGCTGTATCTGAGGGGTCGGGGGTTTGGGGGAGCACAGTATCTTTGCTGGACGCTGCGCAGTCTGATAGTGACATTGATGTTGATGATAACAATGTGCATGATGATGTCTGTGATTTCCCCCCTTTAATTCCGAGCACACAAGGTGTAGCTGCCCCCCCTGCTGCAGACCCTCACCCCGTCAGCCAGCCTAGTGTGACCCCGCAGGTTCCCCCAGTAATGCCTGGAGTCGTGGCGCTCCGTCCTTCACCTCTGGTGCCAATTATACCGGCCAGGCGTTTAAACGGAGAAACGTTGTGCGTTTCCGGCACAGAGGTGCCAAGGAGGATCTGCCAGATAGAAGGTTTGTGGTCAGGGAGCTCTTGTGTCGCCAGATGGGGTTTGCGCCAGTCAGCATCTTGGCGGTGATTAATCTTCCAGACAGGCAGGGCTATGACGTCAGCTTTAAGCTCATGAGTGACCTGGACAGGTTTTGGTCTAATTTCCCCAAGTTTAGAGACACTGAGGGCTGGAGTAAGTTCAGCTTTATTCCTATCTCTAAGCCAGATACCGTTACGGTTAATCTCATCTTCTGGAATGAGTCTGTTCCCCCGCAGGACATTGTGGTGTGGCTCCGGAGGCATTGTGACCTGGTCTCTGACCTCACCAAAAGCAGAGACAATGATGGTATCTGGACGGGAGGGTGGAGGGTTTTGGTGAAAACTGCGCCAGTGCGATAATATCACTGCCCACTTACCCAACTCCTTCTTTATTGGGAGGGAGAGGGGTGTGTGTTTCTATCCTGGGCAGCCTCGTAAGTGCTTCAAATGTGGCAAGGCGGGTCACCTGGCGAATACGTGTACTGTGGTGAAGTGCAACCTGTGTGGGGAGGTCGGCCATGTGGCTGCAGACTGCCAGAACATCAGGTGCAACCTCTGTGGGAAGATCGGTCACCCTCACAGGGACTGTCCTGACGCCTGGCACAATATCTGTAAGGACTATCCTGATGAGGATTTGGTGGCAGGGGCAGAGATTCTGGAGGAGCCAGCTTTACTGTCAGGGGAAATACTGGCCAGACCGGAGGTCCACCAGGAGACCACTCAGGTGACACCAGAGCAGCAGGGTTCAGAGGGTGTACAGGGAAGTATGGAGGTTGTCCCTCAGGGGCAGCAGTCACAGGGAAGCATTACTTCAGTACTACCATCTGTGTCTCAGACTAAAAGGAAGAAAAAGGACAAGACCTCCCGTAAACCTGAGAAGGAGTATGACACTGGCCAAGGAGCCAGGAAGAAGGTCCAGAGTTCTGCAGGTGTAATGGACTTATCTAATAGGTTTGGTGTTCTGTCTGAGTCTGACGGTGATTTTGAGGATGACCTTAGAAGAATTGACGCAGATTTTTGATAGGGACGTAGAGGACTGTCCTCCGCCCAAGCGGAAGCCATTACCTGAGGGCTCTCGGGTAGAGTCTGAAATGGAGACCGCGGTGACCAGAATAAACTCCGACCAGATCTGTGACGCTGTCAACTAATAATGTCCGACCCAGATAGATAAAATCATTAGGAAATGTTAAGTTATGGAAGGATGTGTCACTGGGTTGAAATATGATGTTTTTTTTTTTTTTTTTTTTTTTCCAACCAGGTGTATGGACTCTTTAAGATAATTTTATATGTATAATCCGGATATGTAATGAATGTACAATCCAAGTGAATTTATATTACTGGAGGAATGTCAGTATATTTGTATTTGTTTGGTTTTTACAATAAAAATTGCCCCTATGTACAAGAATATAACTACTATAATACTGCTCCTATGTACAAGAATATAACTACTATAATACTGCCCCTATGTACAAGAATATAACTACTATAATACTGCCCTATGTACAAGAATATAACTACTATAATACTGCCCTATGTACAAGAATATAACTACTATAATACTGCTCCTATGTACAAGAATATAACTACTATAATACTGCCCTATATACAAGAATATAACTACTATAAAACTGCTTCTATGTACAAGAATATAACTACTATAATACTGCTCCTATGTACAAGGATATAACTACTATAATACTGCCCTATGTACAAGAATATAACTACTATAATACTGCTCCTATGTACAAGGATATAACTACTATAATACTGCTCCTATGTACAAGAATATAACTCTATAATACTGCCCTATGTACAAGAATATAACTACTATAATACTGCTCCTATGTACAAAAATATAACTACTATAATACTGCTCCTATGTACAAGGATATAACTACTATAATACTGCTCCTATGTACAAGAATATAACTGCTATAATACTGCCCCTATGTACAAGAATATAATACTATAATACTGCCCTATTCAAGAATATAACTACTATAATACTGCCTATGTACAAGAATATAACATATAGCCTTTACAAAATAAATATAATACTGCCCCTATGTACAAGAATATAACTACTATAATACTGCCCTATGTACAAGAAATATAACTACTATAATACTGCCCTATGTACAAGAATATAACTACTATAATATGCCTTGCAGATATACTCTATTACTGCCTTGTACAAGAATATAACTACTATAATACTGCCCTATGTACAAGAATATAACTACTATAATACTGCTCCTATTACAAGAATATAACTACTATAATACTGCTCCTATGTACAAGAATATAACTACTATAATACTGCCCTATGTACAAGAATATAACTACTATAATACTGCTCCTATGTACAAGAATATAACTACTATAATACTGCTCCTATGTACAAGAATATAACTACTATAATATGCTGCTCTATATACAAGAATATAACTACTATAATACTGCTCCTATGTACAAGAATATAACTACTATAATACTGCTCCTATGTACAAGAATATAACTACTATAATACTGCTCCTATTACAAGAATATAACTACTATAATACTGCTCCTATATCAAGAATATAACTACTATAATACTGCTCCTATGTACAGAATAAACTATAAATACTGACCTATGACAAGAATATAATACATAATACTGCTCCTATATACAAGAATATAACTACTATAATACTGCTCCTATGTACAAGAATATAACTACTATAATACTGCCCCTATGTACAAGAATATAACTACTATAATACTGCTCCTATGTACAAGAATATAACTACTATAATACTGCCTCCTAGCTGAGAGGTTGTGTGTTTGTAGCTCTCCTGATGTCTGGAGCAAGCCCAGGGAGGGGCCACCCTGGGCGGGGAAACTCCCCAAGCAAGGCCCAGGCTTCCAGGCCTACACTGGGAAGAAGCGCCCAAGCTGTTTCTAATGCAGATGGGAATCCTAAAGTGATTTCTGATGGGAAGAAAGCTCCGAATGGAAGTAGCAGCAACAAGAAGGATGAAGCTGTGAAAGTGAGTAAAGTAACGGAACAAGGAAAAGCCATTGTATGTAAGAAAGTTGCAGTTAAGCAGTCGGCCAGCCAAGGCAAGCAAAGTGAAGTGCAACTAGGAGAAATCCAGAAGAAATCTCCTGGTGAGAAGCTGAATGGAGGAAAGCAGCCTGCAGCTCAGGAGAGGCCATCAGCGGCTTCAGGTGTGCAGCTGACTTCCAGCAGGCAGAGGAGAACCTCACTGGAGAGACAGACGCTCCAGGAAAACTTGCAGCAGAAATATGTGGTGACCAGCAGGCGAGCTCTGGACGCACAAGGTCGCAGTCAGGTGGCAGCAGTAAAAGTGCTGTGGAGCCTGGAGCCATGAAACAGCGGAGGTGAAAATTAAGGAGACGTCTGGGTTCAAGCAGCCGGGGACATCGCTGAATGCAGGATCCCAGGAGGAGACGCCGCGTGCACCTGAGCTTCAGCTCGCAGAGGAGATCCCAGGACTGGTCAAGAAGTTCGGTGAGTTACAGCAGCAGAAAGACTCACTACAGATGCAGATAGACACTTGCTATAAGCTAAAGGCTATTAATCCCGGGAGTCATGATTTTTATGACGAGACTCTGAACACACTGGGTGTATTGCTGGCAAAAGTGGTGAGGGACATGGACTGCGTCCTAGAGAGGATGGGGCCCCTGGCGGAGACTTATAGGAACCAGGAACTGTTTAATTCACAGAAGCAGAACTCTGCAGGTTCCAGGTCAGACATTGTCCCAGGTGGACCCCAGAAGCAGGTGCGGCCAGTGCTGCAGCCTGCAAGTTTCTGCTTCCAAAAGGGGCAAATGCCGCACCAGCAGCAGCCTGTAGTGCAGACCCCAGCAGACGTACCACAAGTCTCAGAATGCCCAGCAATAACTGCCTGCGGCAGATCCAAAGCAGAAGCATGTAGTGCAGATTCCAGCAGAGGTACAACAAGTCACAGAACCAGCCAAACCTGCAGCAGATTCACAACAGCCGTGAGCAGATTCCAAGCAAGCAGCAGAATGCCTGACAGCCCTGCAGCAGATACACAGTCCAGAATGCAGCACAGCGCTCACATTCCAAGCAGCAGCAGGACATTTTTCAGCAGAGGGACTACAAGTCTCAGAATGCCAAGCACCACAGTTGGGCAGTGGACATGTGCCGGTAGTTCCTGATGGTGCCCAGCAGGGCTCTGATGCTGGGGATAACCGCGCTGTATCTGAGGGGTCGGGGGTTTGGGGGAGCACAGTATCTTTGGTGGACGCTGCGCAGTCTGATAGTGACATTGATGTTGATGATAAAATGTACATGATAATGTCTGTGATTTCCCCCCTTTAATTCCGAGCACACAAGGTGTAGAAGCCCCCCCTGCTGCTGACCCTCACCCGTCAGTCAGCCTAGTGTGACCCGCAGGTTCCCCCCAGTAATGCCTGGAGTCGTGGTGCTCCGTCCTTCACCTCTGGTGCCAATTATACCGGCCAGGCGTTTAAACGAGAAACGTCGTGCGTTTCCGGCACAGAGGTGCCAAGGAGGATCTGCCAGATAGAAGGTTTGTGGTCAGGGAGCTCTTGTGTCGCCAGATGGGGTTTGCGCCAGTCAGCATCTTGGCGGTGATTAATCTTCCAGACAGGCAGGGCTATGACGTCAGCTTTAAGCTTCATGATGACCTGGACAGGTTCTGGTCTAATTTCCCCAAGTTTAGAGACTCTGAGGGCTGGAGTAAGTTCAGCTTTATTCCTATCTCTAAGCCAGATACCGTTACGGTTAATCTCATCTTCTGGAATGAGTCTGTTCCCCGCAGGACATTGTGGTGTGGCTCCGGAGGCATTGTGACCTGGTCTCTACCTCACCAAAAGCAGAGACAATGATGGTATCTGGAGGGAGGGTGGAGGGTTTTGGTGAAACTGCGCCAATGCGATAATATCACTGCCCACTTACCCAACTCCTTCTTTATTGGGAGGGAGAGGGGTGTGTGTTTCTATCCTGGCAGCCTCGTAAGTGCTTCAAATGTGGCAAGGCAGGTCACCTGGCAAATACGTGTACTGTGGTGAAGTGCAACCTGTGTGGGGAGGTCGGCCATGTGGCTGCAGACTGCCAGAACATCGGTGCAACCTCTGTGGGAAGATCGGTCACCCTCACAGGGACTGTCCTGACGCCTGGCACAATATCTGTAAGGACTATCCTGATGAGGATTTGGTGGCAGGGGCAGAGATTCTGGAGGAGCCAGCTTTACTGTCAGGGGAAATACTGGGCCAGCCGGAGGTCCACCAGGGTCACTCAGGTGACACCAGAGCAGCAGGGTTCAGAGGGTGCACAGGGGAGTATGGAGGTTGTCTCTCAGGGGCAGCAGTCACAGGGAAGCATTACTTCAGTACTACCATCTGTGTCTCAGACTAAAAGGAAGAAAAAGGACAAGACCTCCCGTAAACCTGAGAAGGAGTATGACACTGGCCAAGGAGCCAGGAAGAAGGTCCAGAGTTCTGCCGGTGTAATGGACTTATCTAATAGGTTTGACGTTCTGTCTGAGTCTGACGGTGATTTTGAGGATGACCTTAGAAGAATTGACGCAGAGTTTGATAGGGATGTAGAGGACTGTCCTCCGCCCAAGCGGAGCCATTACCTGAGGGCTCTCGGGTAGAGTCGGAAATGGAGACCGGTGGTGACCAGAATAACTCCGACTCAGATCTGTGACGCTGTCAACCACATAATGTCCGACCCCAGATAGATAAAATCATTAGGAAATGTTAAGTTATGGAAGGATGTGTCACTGGGTTGAAATATGATGTTTTTTTTGTTTTTTTTCCAACCAGGTGTATGGACTCTTTAAGATAATTTTATATGTATAATCCGGATGTGTAATGAATGTACAATCCAAGTGAATTTATATTACTGGAGGAATGTCAGTATATTTGTATTTGTTTGGTTTTTACAATAAAAATTGCCCCTATATACAAGAATATAACTACTATAATACTGCCCCCTATATACAAGAATATAACTACTATAATACTGCTCCTATATACAAGAATATAACTACTATAATACTGCCCCTATGTACAAGAATATAACTACTATAATACTGCCTGTGTACAAGAAATAACTACTATAATACTGCCTGTGTACAAGAATATAACTACTATAATACTGCCCCTATGTACAAGAATATAACTACTATAATACTGCACCTATGTACAAGAATATAACTACTATAATACTGCCCCTGTGTACAAGAATATAACTACTATAATACTGCCCCTATGTACAAGAATATAACTACTATAATACTGCCCCTGTGTACAAGAATATAACTACTATAATACTGCCCCTATGTACAAGAATATAACTACTATAATACTGCCCCTATATACAAGAATATAACTACTATAATACTACCCCTATATACAAGAATATAACTACTATAATACTGCTCCTATGTACAAGAATATAACTACTATAATACTGCTCCTATGTACAAGAATATAACTACTATAATACTGCACCTATATACAAGAATATAACTACTATAATACTACCCCTATATACAAGAATATAACTACTATAATACTGCCTCCTATGTACAAGAATATAACTACTATAATACTGCCCCTATGTACAAGAGTATAACTACTATAATACTGCTCCCTATGTACAAGAATATAACTACTATAATACTGCCCCTATGTACAAGAATATAGCTACTATAATACTGCCCCTATGTGCAAGAATATAACTACTATAATACTGCTCCTATGTACAAGAATATAACTACTATAATACTGCTCCTATGTACAAGAATATAACTACTATAATACTGCCCATATGTACAAGAATATAACTACTATAATACTGCTCCTATGTACAAGAATATAACTACTATAATACTGCCCCTATGTACAAGAATATAACTGATATAATACTGCCCCTATGTACAAGAATATAACTGATATAATACTGCCCCTATATACAAGAATATAACTACTATAATACTGCCCCTATATACAAGAATATAACTACTATAATACTGCCCCTATATACAAGAATATAACTACTATAATACTGCCACCTATGCACAAGAATATAACTACTATAATACTGCTCCTATATACAAGAATATAACTACTATAATACTGCCCCTATGTACAAGAATATAACTACTATAATACTGCCCCCTATATACAAGAATATAACTACTATAATACTGCCCCTATGTACAAGAATATAACTACTATAATACTGCTCCTATATACAAGAATATAACTACTATAATACTGCTCCTATATACAAGATTATAACTACTATAATACTGCTCCTATGTACAAGAATAATACTACTATAATACTGCCCCCTATGTACAAGAATATAACTACTATAATACTGCCCCTATGTTCAAGAATATAACTGTGATGAACGGGCACCCAGTCCGCCACACGGTAGCCCGGGGGTCACGGCTTGTGATCCACCGCTGCCACCACATGTGATGGAACGTGCACACACACGACGGCTGCTGCCGTCCGACCCAGTAAACTGCAGGGATTTATAACTATCCCACTTCCACTTAGGAACTTGCAGCTCTCTGGCGCCCCCCTTACCCTCAGGTCAGTCAGGGAACTGCACCTAGGATAATTGGTCGCCAGACGGGTCACTTGGATGTGTGCTGGCTATTGGGCACGCTGCAGTGAGGGAATTATAATTACTCCTGGCTGCAGCCAGGCAATACCCTTATAAGACCCGTTCCGTCACTGCCAGCGCCACCCAATAGACTAACACTTTACACCCCTTTCCTTTAGCTGCCACCAGCTACGGGTTTGACTTAATACACAATTTATCAAGAGGGTCCGTAGCAACCCCAAAACAGTAGCGTAGTACGTCAGGCACGTGAAAATTCATTTATAGAGCAGGAGAAACAAACTAATAAATTTATAGGTTTATTCCTTAAAAAACAGGCAATGCTTATATAATATAAAAAGATGTAACAAACTGAGACAATATCGTTATGTACAGATGCAGTTATAAAATAAAATAGGATTAAGAATGAAAGATAACTCACATGGTTGTTAGATCATTACAGGCAAGCCAGGCTGGGGGAAGGAGCCACACGTCATAGTTCATTGGGAGATCTCTTACTCAGCACATCCCAGCAGAAAGAATCCTCCTAAGGAACTTCACTGTAAGACTTATGCATGTCAGCTTCTGACCTCACAAAAAGGGCTGGTCCTCTGGCCACCTCCCCTGGCTGCAAGCTATGGTTTGAGCTCTGCGATATCATAAGGTTCATAACTCAGCGGGGAACTCTAGCAGAATAATGGCAGACCTATCAATGATCTTGCTTTGAAATAATGGTTCAAATGAACCCAAACTTGGGTGACATAGCTCATGGGGCACCCGAGAATTCCATTTCTCGGGCTCTGTTGGAGTTACGGGTTCACCGGTACCACGGGAACGATGCCCGTCGGCGCATGGTTCAACACAGTGACGTTCGTGTTTCTAGCGAATGCTCCCACCGTGTTATTAACCAAAAAAGAATGAATACTCCAACATGGCTGCTATAGGAAGAAAGCACGTGTTCGGACAATGCAGGACCCCTGCGGTGAAGCGGGAAAACTTCCAGCACTGGCAGCTCACATTACACTGCCTGAGTGCAGGCTGACAGGGGGGGAAGGGAGAAGTAGGAGAGCTGCAGAGAGAAGGAGGGCTTTCAGCAGTACAAAAAAAAGAAAAAAGAGATGAGGACAGCAATTCCAGCACAGCACTCATCACACCTCCCCCCCTTTGAGGGCGCTACGGAGGCATGACCTGTCGGTAATCCGACATGCGCACCTCAGCGGGTTCGCCACGTCGTGATAACCCATCAGCATTCCCATGATCACTGCCTTTCTTGTGTTGTACGGCAAAATCATACTGCTGCAGGGCAAGGCTCCAGCGTAGCAACCTACCATTGGTTCCGGACACTGTGTGCAGCCAGCTCAGAGGGTTGTGGTCGGTGACCACCTTGAAGGTGCGCCCGTACAGGTAGGGCTGCAAACGTTGCAGTGCCCAGACCATGGCCAGGCACTCCTTCTCGATGGTGGAGTATGCCACTTCCCTTGGCAGAAGTTTCCGGCTCAGGTACAACACGGGGTGCTCCTGGTCCCCCGAATCAACCTGGCTGAGTACAGCACCGAGGCCAAATTCGCTGGCATCAGTCTGTACCAGGAAGGGCCGACTGCTGTCGATGGCTCTCAACACTGGAGAGCTGCACAGGGCTGTTTTCAAAGCTCGGAATGCCGCCTCACAGCCATCTGTCCAGTTGACTGTTTGGGGTAGACCGCCCTTGGTGAGGTCCGTCAAGGGTTTTGCAATGGCGCTATAGTTCGGTACGAAACGCCTATAGTACCCTGCAGTGCCCAGGAAGGACTTCACCTGCTTTTTGGTCCTGGGGGTGGGCCAGGACACGATCGCGTCCACTTTCTCGGGCTCTGGACTCATGGAACCCCCGCCTACCCGGTGCCCCAGGTAGTGGACCTCCCTCATGCCCATCTGGCATTTTCCCGGCTTGATGGTCAGACCTGCCTGGTGAATACGCTTGAGCACCTCCTGGAGATGCTGAAGGTGTTCCTCCCAGGTGGAACTGAAGACGGCAATGTCGTCCAGGTACGCCACAGCGTACTCCTCCAGTCCCTGAAGCAGGTGGTTGACCATCCGCTGGAAAGTGGCAGGGGCATTCTTCATGCCGAAAGGCATGACCGTGGACTCGTACAGTCCAAAAGGGGTGATAAAGGCAGATTTCTCCAGCGCCGCCGGGCTCAGGGGAATCTGCCAGTATCCCCGACTCAGATCCATGATGGATATGTACTTGGCATTCGCCAACCGCTCCAGCAGATCCTCGATGCGTGGCATTGGGTGCGCATCAGAGGTAGTGATGGCGTTGAGCCCCCTGTAGTCCACGCAGAACCGGGTGGTCCGATCCTTTTTTGGCACGAGAACTACAGGTGAGGCCCACGCGCTTTTGGACTGCCGGATCACCCCCAGCTGCAACATCTCATGGATCTCCTGGCGCATAATCTGCTGCACTTCCTCAGAGATCCGATAAGGTGGCCGCCGTAACGGGGCGTGATTCCCGGTGTCCACCTCGTGGACTGCCAACTCGGTCCTTCCGGGTCGGTTAGTGAACACGGCCCGAAAGGATTCCAGAGTGGTCAGCAACTGCAACCGCTGGGAGGCGGTTAGCGAGGCATTTACCTCCATGTCCTCAATGGACCCACTGGCATTAGCTTGGGCCAGCACGTCTAGGAGGGGATCCTCTTCCCCGTCCTCGGGCAGATTGCAGACCGGTAGGACGCAGGCTTCACGTTCGTGATGGGCCTTCATCATGTTGACGTGAAAGGCCTTGCGCCTACCCCGAGTGTGGTCAAGCGTGACCACGTAGGTGGCTGGGTTGAGCTGTTGGTGCACGACGTACGGGCCTTCCCAGGCTGCCTGAAGCTTATCCTTTGGTACGGGGACCAGCACCCACACCTTTTGACCCACCTGGTAGGTCCGCTCCCGGGCGTTCTGGTCGTACCAGTGCTTCTGGTCAGCCTGAGCCTGCGTCATGTTGTCATGCACCAACTGCGTCAAGGTCTGCATCTTGTCGCGGAAGCGCATGACATAATCCACGATGGACACTTCCGTGGGGTTTGGCTCATCTTCCCAGGATTCTCTTATCAACCCAAGGGGTCCCCGGACTCGCCTACCATACAGGAGCTCGAAGGGGGAGAACCCCGTCGAGGCCTGCGGGACTTCTCTGTAGGCAAATAGCAGGTGTGGGAGGTACCGCTCCCAATCGCGTCCCTGGGTCTCAACCAGCATGCGGAGCATCTGTTTGAGGGTACCGTTAAAGCGCTCACACAAACCATTGGTCTGTGGGTGATACGCACTCGATACCATACGCGTCACCTGCATTTTGCTGCAGAGAGCCTTCATTAGGCGAGACATAAATTGAGTCCCTTGATCGGTAAGCATCTCCCTGGGAAATCCTACCCGTGAAAAGATGGTCACCAGTGCATCCGCCACCTTATCTGCCCTAGTTGAGGACAGAGCTACTGCCTCCGGGTACCGGGTAGCGTAGTCTACCACAGTAAGGATGTATTGCTTTCCAGAGCTGCTGGGGACGGCCAGCGGGCCCACAATGTCCACCGCGATCCTCTGGAAAGGCTCCTCTATCACTGGCAACGGGATCAGGGGAGCCTTAAGAGCAGGCCCCGCCTTCCCCACTCTTTGACAGGTGATACAGGAGCGGCAGTAGTTAGTCACATCTGTCCCCATCTTGGGCCAATAGAAGTGTTGAGACAGCCGTGCCTTAGTTTTGCTAATCCCCAAGTGACCAGCAAGTGGAATCTCATGGGCAATCCTCAACAACTCACCTCGGAACTGGTGCGGGACGACCAGCTGTTTCCCCTCAACCACTCCTTTTGGGAATCTCTGGGTACTGTCTCCCAGTACAACCTTCCTCGTTCCCAGAACACCCTCTCCTTATCAGTCACGGAGGTGGGCGTCTCGGCGAGGTGCCTCAAGTTCCCCAGGCTCGCATCTGAGTGCAGAGCGGCCTGGAACTCCTGGCTGGAGGCAGCCAGAAGTGACGTCAGGGTTCCTTCCTCACTGGGACCCTCTAGGACCGGCTCTGGGTCCACCTCTGGTTCAGTCTCTCCTGTAGCGGAGGAGGGTCCAGATGGCAGGGCGCTACCTGCGATCCGGGCACTCTGACTGCGGGTGACAGCAGCTACATATGCAGTCTCCCCGGGGATTTCTATAGACCCATCAGCCTGCGCTGCTATGGGCTCTACCTCCCCATCCACCCCCAACACTTCAGGAGCAGTGCTACTTATGGGCCAGTTACCTTCCTCGGTGGCACTGGTCAGTGTCATGGCGTCACCTTCCTCCCGGTTCCCATGCACCTCCCCATTTCCTTGAGCACTGTCGCTTGCTCCTGCTAGGGGTTCCTCAGCCGTCTCACTCCGCAGAGCGACGGGACTGAACGCTCCTGTACCTGTGGACACATCTACCACTTCAGAGAAAGGGTTAACAGATTCAGATGGCACAGATACATCACTATCAACATCAGTCCTAGGGAAAGAAAGGTTATCAGTTGCATCATCACTTCGCAAAGCATTAGCAGGTAACACAATCAGTTTCCCATCATCATCAACATCAACATCATGGTTAACATTAACCTTATCATCAGATTGGGAAGGGGTGTCAGGGACATAGTACGCCACCATCCTCCCCAGATCAGTCCCCAATAAAACATCAGTGGGCAGGTTTTCGGACACCCCCACTTCCTTCACCCCGCTCCCGGTACCCCAGTCAATGAAAACTCGGGCTATCGGCAAGGGGTAGTGGACACCCCCAATCCCTGTGACAGTTAGGGTTTTCCCCGGAATCAACTCTTCAGGGGCCGCCAGTTCGGGTCGGATGAGGGTTCGCTCAGCCCCGGTGTCCTTGAGGCCTGTAGCAAGACGGGCCCCCACGCGGACGGGCTGCACGTTGTCATCAACCCTCCCCACCACACCACCCACCAAAAGAACAGAGGCGTTGGGCCCGGAGGCCTTGGCTGGGGGTTCTTCTGCCTCTCCGGACAGGTGGCGCTGATGTGACCAGTCCTTTTACAGGAGAAACACTGGCGGGGGTCTGATGTAGGCCTGGCGCTGGCAAAGGGGATAGTGCCTCCAGAGGGACGACTGGCAGGGGCACTGGGGTTGGTTGCAGGCTTACCCCTCCCCAGCGGGTGGCGACGGGCTTCCGCACCTCGGGTTTCCGGTTGGCCTCATAGCTGTCGGCGATCCGTGCTGTTCTGACCGCGTCCTCCGGTTCTCGGTCCAGGAGGAACTGTCGGACCTCAGCTGGGCACAGATGCAGGAACTGGTCTTTGATCATCAGGTCCCTCAGCTTCTCAAAGGTGTCAACTGACAGTCCATGGACCCACTGGTCAAAGTGGTTCCTGAGTCCTTGCACCACATCGCTATAACTGTCGTGTGGGCCACGTTGGAGGTTCCGGAACTTCTTTCGGTATACCTCAGGGGTTAGCTGGTACTTGGCAATCAGGGCCTGCTTGATGGCCTGATAGTTGTCATCTTGATCCGGCGTGAGTGAAGCAAACGCCTCCAGAGCTTTGCCCTTTAGCCCGGGAGTCAAGTACCTGGCCCATTGGTTGTCAGGCAGCCGGTACTGTCTGCAGACTTTCTCAAAGGCCCGCAGAAAAGTGTCCAAGTCTCCGTCCTTTTCCATCACGGGAAAGTGCTCCGGCCGGGGCTTGGGACTCTGAGCGCTGCTGGGCACACTGCTCTGGGCTGTGGAGGGCATTGCCCCTTGTCTGAGCAGCTCCAGTTCATGGGCTCTCTGAGCTTCCCGCTCGGCTCTCTCAGCCTCCCGCTCGGCCCTCTCGGCCTCTCGCTGGGCTCTCTCGGCCTCTCGCTGGTTGGCCTCTCGCTGGTTGGCTCTCTCTTGAGCTTTCTGGATCAGCTTCAGGCGTTCTTCATGGTCGTCAGTGGAGAGTCCCGCCAGGGCCGCCTGCAGGTAAGGGTCCATCCCGCCCTGGGTGTAAGCAGTCAGGGGTTGGGCCTCTGCTCCTGCGGCACCACCTTGGCTTGGGCCGGCTCCTGCGCCCTCCTCGCTCTGAGCTTGGTCCCGTGCCATCAGGGCCTGGATCACTGTGGCCTTGGTTTGGTCCATGGGGACAATCTGCCTCCACTCGCATATGGCTAGAAGAGTTTCCCTGCTACTCCGATTATACCAGTCGAATCCCCTCGTAGCCATGGTTGCCAAATAAAAGATAGGATAGAAAAACAAAGAGAAGGGAGAGGTAACCGCAAGTACACACAATTGTCTCAGGACTAATAAACACTGAGTCTGTTCTCCAAAACTTTAGCTGCAGGGTCGCTGAAGAACCATGCAAGTTTTTTAGTGAATGGAATGATTGCTCAAACCAGATCACTAATGCTCTATAATCCCACCGCTCTGCCACCAATATGTGATGAACGGGCACCCAGTCCGCCACACGGTAGCCCGGGGGTCACGGCTTGTGATCCCACCGCTGCCACCACATGTGATGGAACGTGCACACACACGACGGCTGCTGCCGTCCGACCCAGTAAACTGCAGGGATTTATAACTATCCCACTTCCACTTAGGAACTTGCAGCTCTCTGGCGCCCCCTTACCCTCAGGTCAGTCAGGGAACTGCACCTAGGATAATTGGTCGCCAGACGGGTCACTTGGATGTGTGCTGGCTATTGGGCACGCTGCAGTGAGGGAATTATAATTACTCCTGGCTGCAGCCAGGCAATACCCTTATAAGACCCGTTCCGTCACTGCCAGCGCCACCCAATAGACTAACACTTTACACCCCTTTCCTTTAGCTGCCACCAGCTACGGGTTTGACTTAATACACAATTTATCAAGAGGGTCCGTAGCAACCCCAAAACAGTAGCGTAGTACGTCAGGCACGTGAAAATTCGTTTATAGAGCAGGAGAAACAAACTAATAAATTTATAGGTTTATTCCTTAAAAACAGGCAATGCTTATATAATATAAAAAGATGTAACAAACTGAGACAATATCGTTATGTACAGATGCAGTTATAAAATAAAATAGGATTAAGAATGAAAGATAACTCACATGGTTGTTAGATCATTACAGGCAAGCCAGGCTGGGGGAAGGAGCCACACGTCATAGTTCATTGGGAGATCTCTTACTCAGCACATCCCAGCAGAAAGAATCCTCCTAAGGAACTTCACTGTAAGACTTATGCATGTCAGCTTCTGACCTCACAAAAAGGGCTGGTCCTCTGGCCACCTCCCCTGGCTGCAAGCTATGGTTTGAGCTCTGCGATATCATAAGGTTCATAACTCAGCGGGGAACTCTAGCAGAATAATGGCAGACCTATCAATGATCTTGCTTTGAAATAATGGTTCAAATGAACCCAAACTTGGGTGACATAGCTCATGGGGCACCCGAGAATTCCATTTCTCGGGCTCTGTTGGAGTTACGGGTTCACCGGTACCACGGGAACGATGCCCGTCGGCGCATGGTTCAACACAGTGACGTTCGTGTTTCTAGCGAATGCTCCCACCGTGTTATTAACCAAAAAAGAATGAATACTCCAACATGGCTGCTATAGGAAGAAAGCACGTGTTCGGACAATGCAGGACCCCTGCGGTGAAGCGGGAAAACTTCCAGCACTGGCAGCTCACATTACACTGCCTGAGTGCAGGCTGACAGGGGGGGAAGGGAGAAGTAGGAGAGCTGCAGAGAGAAGGAGGGCTTTCAGCAGTACAAAAAAAAGAAAAAAGAGATGAGGACAGCAATTCCAGCACAGCACTCATCACAATAACTACTATAATACTGCTCCTATATACAAGAATATAACTACTATAATACTGCTCCTATGTGCAAGAATATAACTACTATAATACTGCCCCTATATACAAGAATATAACTACTATAATACTGCTCCCTATGTACAAGAATATAACTACTATAATACTGCTCCTATATACAAGAATATAACTACTATAATACTGCTCCTATATACAAGAATATAACTACTATAATACTGCCCCTATATACAAGAATATAACTACTATAATACTGCTCCCTATGTACAAGAATATAACTACTATAATACTGCTCCTATATACAAGAATATAACTACTATAATACTGCTCCTATGTGCAAGAATATAACTACTATAATACTGCCCCTATATACAAGAATATAACTACTATAATACTGCTCCCTATGTACAAGAATATAACTACTATAATACTGCTCCTATGTGCAAGAATATAACTACTATAATACTGCTCCTATATACAAGAATATAACTACTATAATACTGCCCCTATATACAAGAATATAACTACTATAATACTGCTCCCTATGTACAAGAATATAACTACTATAATACTGCTCCTATATACAAGAATATAACTACTATAATACTGCCCCTATATACAAGAATATAACTACTATAATACTGCCCCATGTACAAGAATATAACTACTATAATACTGCCCTTATATACAAGAATATAACTACTATAATACTGCTCCTATGTACAAGAATATAACTACTATAATACTGCCTCCTAGCTGAGAGGTTGTGTGTTTGTAGCTCTCCTGATGTCTGGAGCAAGCCCAGGGAGGGCCACCCTGGGCGGGGAAGCTCCCCAGGCAAGGCCCAGGCTTCCCGGCCTACACTGGGACAAGCCTCCCAGGCCTCTCCTAATGGGAATGTTAATCCCAGAGCCACTGTCAGAGCAGTGAATGCAGCGAGCCAAAGCTGCAGCAGTTCTGTGAAGGAGGAAAAAGCCGTCAGTAAAGTTTTGGGAGGAAAACCTTCTCCAAGTCCAGCAAAGAAGCAAGAAGGAAAAGTGTCGGTCAGTGATGGGTTACAGCACAATGTGAAGTCAGGTAACTCCCCAGTCAGCAAGCAGCTCCTGCTGGGTGCACAGGTGAGATCAGCCCCAGCTGTGCAGATCACCTCTCCTGCTCCCAGCAGAGACGGACGTCTTTGGAAAGACAAACCATCCAGGAGAACTTACAGCAGCATGGCAGTATGGCACGGTCAGGACGCACACGGTCGCAGTCAGGTGGCAGCAGTAAAAGTGCTGTGGAGCCTGGAGCCATGAAACCAGCGGTGGTGAAAATTAAGGAGACGTCTGGGTTCAAGCAGCCGGGGACATCGCTGAATGCAGGATCCCAGGAGGAGACGCCACGTGCACCTGAGCTTCAGCTCGCAGAGGAGATCCCAGGACTGGTCAAGAAATTCGGTGAGTTACAGCAGCAGAAAGACTCACTACAGATGCAGATAGACACTTGCTATAAG
>JARQOD010003207.1:0-67699 GCA_033576555.1 Oophaga sylvatica | reverse complement strand
TTGGGTGCTCCTGGGACCTGTAGTCCTCCAGGAATTCCGGTTGTCTCCTACTGGGTCGTAGAGATCCCTGTAAGCTCGGACCCGGTGTCCGGTATGTGCTTTCTGGGGTGAGCTGGTAAAGCTCCTCTGCCCCCTTGCTACTCTCTCCTCTAGCCTTCAGCCTACTCGGGCCCTCACAAGGCTATACACACTGGCAGTTAGTGTGCTGCCTCTTCTGCCGCTCTCTAGAGCGTCGGCACGCTCCTAGCTCGCTGACTTGAGCTAATTGAGTCTCACACTGCAGGACTAGACTTCTGCTCTGTTAGACTGCACTTTCCTAGAGAGTGTGTGTTAACTTCCTGCCTCCTCCCTCCTTTTTATCTACCTATACAGGCTCCCTCTGGTGGTCTGAGGAAGGGTGAAGGTGTGTGTATGCTCTGAGAGCCTCTTGTGGATGAATCCTTTAATGCACCCTTCTAGGATCTGTGGCACCAAGCGCAGCTGGGCTCCACATAAGCATGCAACTGGTATTCAAATTTCTGAGATTTTTCCCTCGGCTAAAGGTCCTTCCGCACTTCTTACAGATAACCTTTGCCTCATCAATAGGATTTTGGTAAAAAAAATGCCACACTGCACTCATCCTACTATGGGATAAATTTTCAGGGCTTGCACGCTCTTCTAATTTGACTGTCTGGCCAAGCTGTCCTGCAACTCTTTTTGTTTTTTTTAACACATTTTTGGACTGCTACGGGCCTGCCAGATAACCGCAGCTACGATGTTGATGCCTGCTGCGGATCCTCCTCCTCTTCTGAGCTATTGCCAGCGGCACCCTCTTCCCCAATGGATGCCAATCCGGGTCAACAACTTGGTCATTCATCACCTCCTCTTCAATTTCATCTGCACCTTCCTCTGTGTCACCATGTAAGGTGGTATCGTATGCGGGAAGGGGCACCTGATTTTCAGAATCTGGCTCAGTAGACTGTGAGGGCAATGCAGTGCTCTGGGTGAATGTACAGCAGAATCATATAGCAGTGGCTGAGCATCAGTGCACTCCATGTCAGATTCATCTTGGACTGGGGAATTCAGGATTTGACTTGCTAACCCAGGCATAGTACGTGAAAAGAGCTCCATGGAGTAATCTGAAGTGTGGCCTGCCGCATCCTTCACTTTTGGTGGGGGTGAAGGACACAAGGAAAGGTGTTGTGCCTGACCAGGAGCCTGCACTGACGACTCAGTGCTTGCATTTTTTGAAACTTCAGAAGAGGAGGCGATAGAACTGGAGGCTGTTTTGGCAATATAAGACAAAACCTGTTCCTGATGCTCCGGCTTTAAAAGTGATTTACCTACTCCCAGAAAAGTGAGCCTTCCAGGCCTTCTGGAGCCAGAGGATGACGCAGGCTCAACACCTCCTGCCTTAGGTGCTATTGTGCTTTTGGCACTATCAGCAGATGCACCATCACCACAATCATCAGTCCCAGCTGGTCCCCCCCGCCCACGTCCGCGGCCTCTTCCACCATACTTCCTCATGTTTGGGAAAATGTACCAAAAATACCAGCAGATATATGGTACTGTATGAGGAGCGGACAGCTGTATATGGCATAGGGGAAAATTTAAATCTCTGTATATATTTCCGGAGTCACACACAGACGCTCACTCAGTATGGATTTGACCATAATACAAAGAGCAGATATATGGTACTGTATCAGAAGCGGACAGCTGTATACAGTATAGGGGAAATTGTAAATCTCCGTATATATTTCCGGAGTCACACACAGATAGTCAGCATGTATTTGTCCGAGATCCTAGCCAGTACACGGTAGTGTGTGAGGAGCGTACACCTCTATACGGTGTGGGAAAAAATGAACGCTCGGTAACTGTGCAGAAAAAAAGAATAAAAGTATTAGTGCTGTGTAAAAAGCAGTCTGCACAGCAGTGTACACACAGCAATACAGCTATCAGGCAGCCTAATAACCAGCGCTGCTGCACACAAGAAAATCCTCCCCTGTCACTGCACACTAACTGTACAGCACAATCGCTATCAGCACAAGCACAGAAGAACTTCTCTTTCCAGCCCTAACTCACTCCCTACTGATAAACAGCGCCAGCAACCTCTCCCTACTGTTAATATCGGCAGAAGTAAAATGGAGGTCGGCGGTCAGGGCTTTTATAGACACTGACGCCCCCCAAAGCAAACCAATCACTGCAATACCCTTCTCTAAGATGGTGGTGGACCTGCATATGTCATCTCATTGCCCACAGTGTACGTCCTTGCTCATTGGCTGAAAAAAGGCGCCTGCAAGCATTATGGGAATACCGACTTGGGCGCTTGGGTCGACGACCGCATGGCCGACTGCACGTTATAGTTGGGTTTCGGCGAACGAAACCCGAGTTTGGCGAAAGTCGGCGACTTTTGAATCTGACCGACCTGTTTCACTCAACTCTATTCATTTCTCTTAAGTATCAGCAAACGTGACCACCGGCAGCAGGAAGGCTCTGGCTGACACTGTGCTCACTAGAGAGCAATGAATGCTCTCTGCGCACACTGTCCCGGCGTGCAGAGCATTGAGCATTCCGGCAGCTGCCCTTCAGCTTGCAAGCAGCGTGTGACGTCCCTGCCATGCGCTGCTTACAAGCATTAAGCAGCTGCTGGCATCGGAGCAGGACGCAGCGAGGGCGCGCAGGAAAAGTAAGTGTAATGGTTTGTTTTTTTAATGTTTTCTGCATACCAGGATGGAGGTGAGGCCAATCATACCAGGATAAGGAAAGGATGGGACCAATCATACCAGGACCGGGATGGGGTCAATCATACCATGATGCCATTGAAATGAATATTCATTGTCTTCCACACCCATGGGCGTGGAATGCAGTGAATATTCATTTCTCTTTGCAAGCGGGCTCAGGAGTTAGCCGCATCAGCCGGCTCCTGCCTCTGTGACCCGCTGCTCCACTGAAACCACTCCCCCATCTCCCCACCATAGCCAGAGCCGCTACATCCGGACTATAAGACGCACCCCCCATTTTCCTCCACATTTTGGGGGGAAAAAAGTGGGTCTTATAGTCTGAAAAATATGGTAAGTCGTTAGTAATTTTGGTAAGGGCTGTCTCAGTGGAATGATGGGGACGGAACCCAGATTGTAGGTTGTCGAAGAGCAGGTTAGATGAGAGGTGGTAGGAAAGTTCAGCGTGGACGTGCTGCTCCAGGAGTTTGGAAGCGAATGGGAGTTGCAATATTGGGCGATAGCTGGATGTCGCGGTTGGGTCGAGGGATGGCTTTTAAAGGATAGGCGTGATTCTGGCATGTTTGTGACGCGCACCACACTGAGGTGGTACCAGGGCTATGGGGTACTCGGCACCGAGCCCATTGATTTCTATGGGAAATGTCACTGGCAGCGGGACTCGGTCCGTGGCCCTGGCGGTCATGCAATGGAGGATATTTACAGGGATTATAAGGATAGGTAGTTCATGACGCCACCTGTGGTATCTGATCAATTGGACCAGCGCTGCTATAAGGATCTTCGCAGGGGATGTTATGGGGGCAGCTGGGTGGTAAGTCTCCCACAGGTGAGACGGGTCCCTGGAAGTCTATGATGATGGATGGTGTAGGTAATAATTCAGTCACACACAATGCAGCTTCTTTTCATACCTTTACTTGTAGGTGTTTCAGGCAGGTCCCGGAAAGCTGGTCGGGGTGGAGAATGCACATTCAGGATAACCGCTGAGCAGGTTAGAGGCCTCCTTTACTTCATATGTATCTGAGTCCAAACTTGCATGAAGCGAAGTTAACTCTGCAATCTCCAGCTTTCTCAATAGCTGCATCACCCGGCCGACATTGTGGTGGAGCCTTCTATGTCTCTGATTATCAGATGTTGAGAGAACTAAGTCCCTACTTTTGTAGCGTCCCACTCAAGGTCCTTGTTCTCCCTGACTCCGTTTACGTATCAGCGCTTAGGGCTACCTTCTGCGACCTGTGGTCCAGAAAGCCTCCGGTTATCTTATTACTAGGCGTGAAGCGCTAGCAACGCTTCGGACCCCGGTGTCCGGTGAATTAGTGCAGGTAATCCGGTACCTGGTGCACTAGCATCTATCTTCTCCACTGTGCCCTTCGCCCTGCTCTCGCTCTTAACATAAGCACTTGTAGCTTTGATGGAAATGTCAGCTTTCTCCAGAGCTCACTGGACAGCTCTCAGTATCCTCAATGTCCAGACTGGACTGAACAACGGGAATGACTCACTCCTGAGTCTCCCAAGGCTTGAATCAACTGATCTGTCCGAAGACAGGAAACAGACTGAACACTGAACACTGACTGCTACGTGTCACTACCTCTTATACCCCTGGTGGGTGTGTCTGAAAGTGTGAGTGACGTGAATGGATATCAAGCTTTTGCGGTTACCTTCCTGTGCATTTTCCTGGATTATGTGTGCCTGACATAGCTGGGCCACACATCCCCCCTTGGTTAAACACAGCACTCCCGAGCTGTAAAAGAGAAAAAGAAAACATATTTGTTTTGCATATAACAACAACATTTTAACTCTTCCCATCCCGGAGGTAAGACTTCTTGAACGTTACAATTTGTACATTAGAAAAATACAAAAGTATCAAAGCATCAAAACATTTCCATAAATACTAGACAATATTCTTGTGGAGGACCCGCACCAAAAACCTCCCACGTGGGTCCTGGGTGGGCTGCAGGACTTCTGACTGCAGACCTCACTCTAGGCCACACCATACGGGTTTTTCTTCAGAGGTAATTCAAGGCTTTGTGTAAAACCAATATAAGGCACCGTAGTGCAAACTATTTACATTGAAAGTTCTTGGGCTGGCACAGTCCACAGCCACGCAGTCCATGCAGGGTTAAAACACATATCATGAAATCATTAATTCTTCACTTTTACTTTACCCAACTGGGGTATTTTATGCAAACTATGCAATCATCATCACATTTACTCTTTAGCTTTTTAACTCTTTACCCAGCCGGGTATTCCACTTAAATATGTAAACATCATCATCAGATTATTAAACATTAATAAAGTGCAAATTGGCAAAACTTCTTCTTCAAAAACTTTTTACATTCTTCAGTTGCAGTAAACCCCTGTCTGGGTCCTACTGGCTTTTATCTTCCTTCTTAGTAGTGGCGACATTGACCTTTTCCATCCCTGGGGACAGAATAACACGATGCCCTTGTGTTCCCATTACCAGCATATCGTGTCCTGCTATGTAGGTCTGGGTAGCGACAGTTCTCACTGTGGTCCCACCGGGTACTTCTTTTAAGTATGATGCAAGTGGCGTTGCTGAAGATGCCGCAGTAACTTGCGATGCAGTTTGCGATGCAGTTTGCGATGCAGTTTGTGATGCAGGTTGCGATGCAGGTTGTGATGCAGTTTGCGATGCAGGTTGCGATGCAGGTCGGGGCATAGGCGGCAGTGCTGACTGTGACGTTGGCTGCGATGCGAAGGGCGACGTAGATCGAGAGGAGTACGCAGGGGGCGATGCCGGGGCACGGCCTGGTGCTGTTGGGGCCCGGGACTGGGACGCTGCGGCATTGTGTACGTTACCGGTGTCGGGGACGGGGTCTCTGACAATGGAAACATTTAGGGCATACCATCCCTTTAAACCCCAGTGCCGGGTGTAATTAACGATGTCCCCATTTACCAGATCCCTTCCCGGATGACCGATGGGCAGGTGGGACTCCACATCCCGGCGGCTTACGAAGACCCCCGGATATAGGCCCGGTTCCGAATAAAGCCCCAGCCCTTGCGGAGCTGAAATTCTACGATGCACCCATGGCGCCGGGTTCCCGTAGGGTACCTTTATCTTTACGGACCATCTCTTTGTCGGCGATGAACTTCTCATGGCTCCGCTGACGGGACCGCTGCTCCTCACTTTCTCCCTGTCGGCGTTGCTGCTCTTCCTCACGACGTCGCCACTCACTTTCCCACTGAACGGCATAAGTCACGTCATCCAATCGCGCCATCTCGTCCCAGTCTATTTCCGACAGTGATGGCTGGGACCCCTCCGGTGTCCCTACCGGGGAATCGTAGTCTGCTGCGGCCTCCTGGCCTGGCTGGCACTCCGGTACTGGCAGGGCCTCCTCAGCCTCCTTCTCCTCCACCTCTCCACCGGTGGGATCAGGTACAGCACTTTTGGGGGTAGCCTCCGGTTGTCCATCAGCCTTCTTCAGCAGGGACTTTGGAAAATCAAGTGATGGGGTGATGTCTGTGGGAGAGAACACTGCGTCCCACAGCAGCCGCTGTGTCTGGGCACGCCAGCGTCTCTCGGTCTCCTCCAAGTCTGCATGACGCTGGATTAGTCTTCTGAGCACCGCATTTTCTCTCTTTAATTCCAGCAAAGCGGGGTCAGTGTCCCGATCTGGGGACAGCTCCGGCACAGGCAGTAAATCCTCCGGGGAGCAGGGTTTGTACGCCTCCGCTCCTCCACACAGATTCTCCTGTCCTTCTGCCATCTCACTCCAGGCCAGACTGTGTTTTCCATTAGGAACAATCTGGTCTCTTCCGTGGAGGCGGGATTTGCGTCTCCTCCTTTTTGCATAGAAGATAAAGAGGAGGCGTATTTCTTTAGCAGTGAGACAGGCTCGCACATTATAGTAGCATTTGGAGAGGGCGGCCATAACTTTCGCGCCACAGGGGGGTACACGCCCACGAATGCACGCCCACCTTCTTCACCAGCGCCTCAGGGCGCCAATATGGCGGTAAAATGGCGGTATTTGGCGCCAAAAGTGACAAACAGCAAACAGTCTTTTTCACCAACAGTTCAATAGGCACACAGGACTCACAATTGCAAGCTTCGGATCCTGTTCGTGACGCCAGAAAATGACGCGCACCACACTGAGGTGGTACCAGGGCTATGGGTAATCGGCACCGAGCCCATTGATTTCTATGGGAAATGTCACTGGCAGCGGGACTCGGTCCGTGGCCCTGGCGGTCATGCAATGGGGGATATTTACAGGGGATTATAAGGATAGGTAGTTCGTGACGCCACCTGTGGTATCTGATCAATTGGACCAGCGCTGCTATAAGGATCTTCGCAGGGGATGTTATGGGGGCAGCTGGGTGGTAAGTCTCCCACAGGTGAGACGGGTCCCTGGAAGTCTATGATGATGGATGGTGTAGGTAATAATTCAGTCACACACAATGCAGCTTCTTTTCATACCTTTACTTGTAGGTGTTTCAGGCAGGTCCCGGGAAGCTGGTCGGGGTGGAGAATGCACATTCAGGATAACCGCTGAGCAGGTTAGAGGCCTCCTTTACTTCATATGTATCTGAGTCCAAACTTGCATGAAGCGAAGTTAACTCTGCAATCTCCAGCTTTCTCAATAGCTGCATCGCCCGGCCGACATTGTGGTGGAGCCTTCTATGTCTCTGATTATTGAGATGTTGAGAGAACTAAGTCCCTACTTTTGTAGCGTCCCACTCAAGGTCCTTGTTCTCCCTGACTCCGTTTACGTATCAGCGCTTAGGGCTACCTTCTGCGACCTGTGGTCCAGAAAGCCTCCGGTTATCTTGTTACTAGGCGTGAAGCGCTAGCAACGCTTCGGACCCCGGTGTCGGTGAATTAGTGCAGGTAATCCGGTACCTGGTGCACTAGCATCTATCTTCTCCACTGTGCCCTTCGCCCTGCTCTCGCTCTTAACATAAGCACTTGTAGCTTTGATGGAAATGTCAGCTTTCTCCAGAGCTCACTGGACAGCTCTCAGTATCCTCAATGTCCAGACTGGACTGAACAACGGGAATGACTCACTCCTGAGTCTCCCAAGGCTTGAATCAACTGATCTGTCCGAAGACAGGAAACAGACTGAACACTGACTGCTACGTGTCACTACCTCTTATACTCCTGGTGGGTGTGTCTGAAAGTGTGAGTGACGTGAATGGATATCAAGCTTTTGCGGTTACCTTCCTGTGCATTTTCCTGGATTATGTGTGCCTGACATAGCTGGGCCACACATTTGAAAGCAGAAGTTAGTGATAGGTTGAAGAGATGTGTTAGGGATGGGTTACGTGTAGTGTTGAGGTTGGGGAGGAGGTGGGATGGGGTCGAGAGCACAAGTGATGAGGTGTGATTTGGAGAGGAGACCAGTAAGCTCCCCTTCAGTGATGTTGGAGAGAGAGATTATGGGGTTGGGGCATTGGTCTGGTATACAAAGTGGTTGAGGTGGTTGAACAATGAAGACTTGCCTTGTTTGGTCGATCTTATTTTTGAAGTTCATGGCAAAGTCCTCAGCAGAGATGAGGGAGGTCGGAGGAGGCAGTGGTGGGCGGAGGAGGGAGTTGAAAGTGTTGAATAACTGGGGTTGTAGGCAGGGCCGGCATTAGCGGCAGACAGACAGGCAGCTGCCTGAGGCCCCCGCTCCCCCAGGGGCCCCCAGCCAGTCGCCTGCCGCCTGCGCCGACTCGCCCCCCCACCGCTGCATTGAACTATACCGCGTAATAGACACCAGTACAGTTCAAAGCAATGATGGAGGAGAGAACGTCAGATGACGCTCCCTCTCCCATCATTCCCCTCTGACTCTGTGGGTGCACGATGACCTCATATCGACGCGCACCCACTGTGTGTCGGGCAGACTTCAGATGCTGAGACCGGAGCCAGGAGCAGCGCGTGGCACGAGGAAAGGATTGTGTTTTTTTTTTTTTTTTAGATATATCAGTGAGTACTGGCGATTCTATGGGGAGGTCGTCCATATTATATTATATAGGGCTACATTATATTCTATGGGGGGCAAGGGGTGCATATTATATTCTATGGGGAGGTGGGCCATATTATATTCTATGGGGCTACATTATATTCTATGGGGGGGCGTATTATATTCTATGGGGAGGTGGGCCGTATTGTATTCTATGGGGCTACATTATATTCTATGGGGGTGTATTATATGCTGTGGGGAGGTGGGCAGTATTATATTCTATGGGGCTACATTGTATTCTATGAGGGGCAGTATTATATTCTATGGAGGCTGCATTATACTATATGAGGAGGGCTACATTATATTCTATGGGGGGCTGCATTATACTCTATGATTGAGCTACCATATATTCTATGGAAGGGCTGCATTATATTCTATGGGGGTTACATTATATTGTATGGCGGGGCTGCATCATACTCAGGGAGCTACATTATATTTTGTGGGGTGGCTGCATTATACTCTGTGGGTGGCAGCATTATACTATATTTGGGCTGCATTATACTGTATCGAGGACTGAGCAGTGTATTTTAATATATGGAGGACTATGAGGAGTGTATTATACTATATGGAGGACTGAGGAGTGTATTATACTATATTCAGGACTATGGGGAGTGTATTATACCATATTGAGAACTATAGGGAGTGTATTATACTATATGGAGGACTATGAGGAGTGTAGTATACTATATGGAGGACTATAGGGAGTGTATTATACTATATGGAGGACTATGGGGACTGTATTACACTATATGGAGGACTATATCGAGTGTATTATACTATATGGAGGAGTGTATTATACTATATGGAGGACTATGGGGAGTGTATTATACTATATGGAGGACTATAGGGAATGTATTATACTATATGGAGGACTATGGGGAGTGTATTACACTATATGGAGTATTATAGCGAGTGTATTATACTATATAGAATCATAGAATGGTAGAGTTGGAAGGGACCTCCTGGGCCATCTGGTCCAACCCCCTGCTCAAAGCAGGATTCTCTAAATCATCCCAGACAGATGTCTGTCCAGTCCATATGGTGGACTATAGGGAGTGTATTATACTATATGGAGGACTACGAGGAGTGTATTATACTATATGGAGGACTATAGGGAGTGTATTATACTATATGGAGGACAATAGGGAGTGTATTATACCATATGAGGACTATGGGAGTGTATTATACTATATGGAGGCTATGGGAGTGTATTATACTATATGGAGGCTATGGGGAGTGTATTATACTATATGGAGGTCTATGGGGAGTGTATTATACTATATGGAGGACTATGGGGAACACTATATTATATGGAGGACTATGGGATGAGCATTTTACAATATGGAGGACTGTGGTGCACATTATACTATGTGGAGGACTATCATACTATTATACTAGTATTATACTAAACAAGCAAAATGCTGCATATTCACCGAGTGATTGGATTGTTTATGCTGGAACAAAAATAACTGTTCTCAGCAGGTGTAAACTGTAGATGTGCTGCATATAACATGATACTGCATGGGGACAGATTGATCTAATAGTGATTGTTCTGTTCCCATCATTCTTTCTCAGTTGGTGTAAAGAGGCAGGAAACAAGCGTCAAACGACTTCAATATTGTCGATCGCGCTCGATTAGCGTCCTGAACTCAGCACATGTAAATACAACCGAAATGCTTCTGTGTGATGTGCAATATATTAACATTTGGGGCCCCATTTTAAACTTTTGCCTAGGGCCCCACTTTGCCTAAAACCGTCCCTGGTTGTGGGATAGGGAAGATACGAGGGTTGTGAAGTCGGCCTGATTAGCCGAGGTGAGAGCTGACTTGAATATGACTGTTCCTTGTTTGACTACAATGAAATCATCTAGCGAATGTGTTTTCTTCCAACGCCGCTCCGCAACCCTGGACACTCGCCGGAGCTCTTTAGTGATGCCAGGGTTGTCTATTGAGACGGCGCACTCTGCATGAACGAGAGGGGCGACCGTGTCAATAGCCGATGTGAGAGTGGCATTGTAGAAAGCAGTGGCACTGTCTGTGTCGTGGAGTGAGGATATGGATGCCAGCGGTAGAATAGAGTCAGGGAGCGTGTGGGTGTCTAGGTGAGCGAGGTTTCTGCGGGGGTGCACATGTTGCTGGACATGGGTGACAGGTGAGGAGGACAATGATGATAATGTGAGTAGATGGTGGTCAGATAGGGGGAGAGGGGAGGTGGTGAAGTTAGACAGGGAGCAGAGACAGGAGAAGACCAGGTCTAATGTATGTCTGTCTGTGTGAGGGGCTGAGGAGGACTGAGTAAGGCCGGCGTCACACTGGCGACAGAATCGGACGACTGCAATGTGATGAAAAATCGCATTGCAGTCGGACCTATGTTAATCTATGGAGCAGCTCCCAGTATCAGATTTTTTGTGGTCCGTTTTAAACGTCCGTGTGCAATCGCAGCATGCTGCGATTGTCACCGATTGTCGGTCGACAATCGCCAATGCAAGTCTATGGGAGCGATGAAAAATCGGATTACAAACGGACCACACTATGTGACTTGCGATGAAATCGCATCGGTGTCCTTTAGAAAAGCCGGCAATTCATTCCCTGCCTATACTGTAAAATCACACTGACAGCTTTAATAAAGAATCGAATCAATACATATACACACATAGAATACATATATATATATATATGTCATTGTGACATGTATATATATATATATATATATATATATTTATAGTTTCTACACTTCTACATACTGTATTAGCCGCTCATTCAATTGCCGGCTTCTGTGAAATCACAGAAGCCGACATGAAATGATACATTGTTTCCATATAGGAAAGATGTGTATCTTCGTACCGTGTTAGCCAGTAGATAGAAAAATATTTAGACTTGAGAGTCCTCAGTGGTTGATACCTTTTAATGGCTAACTGAAAAGATGGTAACAAATTGCAAGCTTTCGAGACTACTCCGGTCTCTTCATCAGGCATAGACTAATACAACATCTGAAGAATCACATATTTATACACAAAATAGCACAGAAAAAAATGCAATAGGTAGGACAAGTGACATGTCACTTGTCCTACCTATTGCATTTTTTTCTGTGCTATTTTGTGTATAAATATGTGATTCTTCAGATGTTGTATTAGTCTATGCCTGATGAAGAGACCTGAGTAGTCTCGAAAGCTTGCAATTTGTTACCATCTTTTCAGTTAGCCATTAAAAGGTATCAACCACTGAGGACTCTCAAGTCTAAACATTGTTTCCACACAGTTAACCATGTCATTTCCTGTATTTTGATATTTGTTTAGAACTTACAATTACATGAGTGTATTTGTGCAAAATTTCAGACATGTAGGGGTTAATTAAAGGTGTAATTTCGTTGAAAAAAAATGCGCGGGCTCCCGCTGTATTTTCTCCACCAGACAGACAAAGCAAAGCGAGTGGGGGCAGATAATAACAGCCTAGGGAGGGTACATTTTTTGTGCCCCCCCTGGCTACTAACATCTGCCCCCAGACACCCCAGAAAGGGCAAATCTATAATTAGATTCGCCCTTTCTGGCACTTTGCCCGTCTATTCCCATTGCCCTGTAGCGGTGGCGAATGGGTTAATAATCTCACCTTACTGTCACCTTAGTATTGAAAGGTGACCTTAAGGCAGGTTAATAATTGAGAGCTGTCAATTAGACAACTACCAATTATTAATCCTATTGTATGAAAGAAAAATCAAACACACACAGTTTAATAAAAAATAAGTTTAATGAAATAATCACACAGTTTTTGACAATATTTTATTTTCCTGCTAAAACCATTTCCTGTAATAAAAATAAAATAAAAAAGCAAAATTATACTTACCAATCCGATGTACAGTCAGGTCCCACGCTGTAATCCATCAGAAAGGGTTAAGAGGTTACAGTTAGCAGGGAGATAATTCTGTCTCCTAGCTGTATCCCCCTGAATGAATAAGTTCCTCTACCACAGAAAGGAGAGGAATAGATTCATGAATGGAGCTTAATTGATTTATTGGCAATTTAACTTTAGTGACCTGACCTAAAGGGAAAGTGGACACAATCAATTAAGCTTCATTCATGAAACACATCCTCTCCTGTCGCCAGGAGAGGAACTTATTCATTCAGGAGCTTTGAGCTGAGCATGCAGGATTACTTGCACTGCTTGGCTCAAAGCTAGTTAACCCTTTGTGAAGGATTACAGCGTGGGACGTGACAGATCAGCGGAATAGGTAAGAATAATGTTTTTTTTTTTTTTTTCTTTATTTTAGGAGATCAATGGCTTCGCACGGATTAAGTGTAAAATAAAATATGGTCAAAAAAATGTGTTTTTATTTAATTAAAATTAATTTTTATTAATGTGTGTGTGTTTTTTAATTTACTTCAATAGGATTAATAATTGATAGTTGTCTAATTGACAGCTCTCAATTATTAACCTGCCTTAAGGTCACCTTTCAATACTAAGGTGACAGTAAGGTGAGATTATTAACCCATTCGCCACCGCTACAGGGCAATGGGAATAGACGGGCAAAGTGCCAGAAAGGGCAAATCTAATTATAGATTTGCCCTTTCTGGGTGTCTGGGGGCAGATGTTAGTAGTCAGGGGGGCACAAAAAAAAGTACCCTCCCTAGGCTATTATTATCTGCCCCCACTCGCTTGCTTTGTCTGTCTGGTGGAGAAAATACAGCGGGAGCCCACGCATTTTTTTGTCAACGAATTTACACCTTTAATTAACCCCTACATGTCTGAAATTTAGCACAAATACACTCATGTAATTGTAAGTTCTAAACAAATATCAAAATACAGGAAATTACATGGTTAACTGTGTGGAAACAATGTATCATTTCATGTCGGCTTCTGTGATTTCACAGAAGCCGGCAATTGAATTAGCGGCTATAACAGTATGTAGAAGTCTAGGAACTATAAATATATGTATATATATGTCACAATGACATGTGTATATATATATATATATATATATATATATGTGTTCTATGTGTGTATATCTATTCTTTTTTTGTGATTGAAATACTATTCTTTTGGATCCATTATATGTCAGTTTTGCAAGCCTGCGAGAAAATCTCGCAAGTCGGATGAAAATCGGATGTTACAAGGTACACACACATGCGATTAAATCGCATCTTTGAAGGAAAATCGGATGCCAGAAGGATGTGTGATGTTTTTATTTTGATCCGATTGTCGACCGTCTAAAACGGACCGATTTTTTGTGGTTGTGTGTGACGCCGGCCTAAGTCCAAAAGATGAAGTAAGGGACAGGAGTTTGGAAGCTGCTGACTGGTGAGCGTCGATGGGGATGTTGAAGTCACCCATGATGATAGTGGGGATGTCAGCAGAGAGAAAGTAAAGAAGCTAGGTGGAGAACTGGTCAATGAAGGCAGTGGTCGGGCCTGGAGGTTTGTATACGACGGTCACTTGGAGGTTGGAGGGAGAGTAGATGTGGACAGAGTGGACTTCAAAAGAGGGGAGGATAAGAGAGGGTAGAGGTGGGATTGGGTTAAAGGTGCAGTTAGCAGAAAAGAGTCCTGTCCTGGGGTCCTGTAACCTTACTCTGACCCATTCCTTTGCTTGAGGGGTGGTGGGGCGCCATCGGCTTCATCTTGGGCACCAAAACACCTGGTCCCAGCCCCTCATTATCACACAGTCCAGGGCTGTCAGTTTGGGGTCCAGGCTCTTGGGTGACATCCCACCATATTGCAGCATTGGGGCTTTCTTCTTAGTTGCTGCAGTCCCCTCTGGGGGCGTTATTGCTGCTGCGGTTTCCTTCCTCATTTAGGTCTCCGCGGCCTGCGGTGACATTGTGAGTGAGAAGTAACTTTTTGGGCAGGTCATGTGACCCGGCTTCCTGTAATGTGTTGCATGATTTATATCCTTCCAAAGCAAAGTGCACAAGTCCCATCTCCTCCAGTCCTGATACATCGATACATTGTATCTATCAATCAGAGATGTTACGGCGGAAACCGTCCAACGCCTCCGACAAGGACCCGGCGCAGAAGAAGAAGGTAGGAGATAGCATGGGCGCAGTATAATGTGTGTGTACTATATGGCGAAGTGTCCGCAACGTGCAGAGGCTTGTACCAAATCCACAGATGTAGCAGAGTTGTGTATCTAAGCTCGTCATCTGGCGACTGCACAGCGCTGTATAACTGAAAGTGATTGAGTTTCACTGTAAGTAATTTCCAATGAAGGAGAACTGGTAACCTAATGTATCTAATCCTCTCCTGTGTGATACTGTCTGCTGAGCTGTGTATCTAATCCTCTCCTGTGTGATACTGACTGCTGAGCCGTGTATCTAATCCTCTCCTCTGTGATACTGACTGCTGAGCTGTGTATCTAATCCTCTCCTGTGTGATACTGACTGCTGAGCCGTGTATCTAATCCTCTCCTCTGTGATACTGACTGCTGAGCTGTGTATCTAATCCTCTCCTGTGTGATACTGACTGCTGAGCTGTGTATCTAATCCTCTCCTGTGTGATACTGACTGCTGAGCTGTGTATCTAATCCTCTCCTGTGTGATACTATCTGCTAAGCTGTGTATCTAATCCTATCCTGTGTGATACTGTCTACTGAGCTGTGTATCTAATCCTCTCCTGTGTGATACTGACTGCTGAGCTGTGTATCTAATCCTCTCCTGTGTGATACTGACTGCTGAGCTGTGTATCTAATCCTCTCCTGTGTGATACTGTCTGCTGAGCTGTGTATCTAATCCTATCCTGAGTGATACTATCTGCTGAGCTGTGTATCTAATCCTATTCTGTGTGATACTGACTGCTGAGCTGTGTATCTAATCCTATCCTGTGTGATACTGTCTGCTGAGCTGTGTATCTAATCCTATCCTGAGTGATACAATCTGCTGAGCTGTGTATCTAATCCTATCCTGAGTGATACTATCTGCTGAGCTGTGTATCTAATCCTATCCTGTGTGATACTGACTGCTGAGCTGTGTATCTAATCCTATCCTGTGTGATACTGTCTGCTGATCCGTGTATCTAATCCTATCCTGTGTGATACTGACTGCTGAGCCGTGTATCTAATCCTATCCTGTGTGATACTGTCTACTGAGCCGTGTATCTAATCCTCTCCTGTGTGATACTGTCGGCGGAGCTACAGAATCTAATTCTATCACATGTGATACTGTCTGCTGAGCTGTGTATCTAACCCTATTCTGTGTGATACTGTCGGCTGAACTACAGAATCTAATTCTATCATATGTGATACTGACTGCTGAGCCGTGTATCTAATCCTATCCTGTGTGATACTGACTGCTAAGCTTTGTATCTAATCCTATCCTGTGTGATACTGTCTGTTGAACAGTGTATCTAATCTTGTCCTGTGTGATACTGTCTTCTGAGCAGTGTATCTAATCCTATCCTGTGTGATACCATCTGATGAGCCGTGTATCTAATCCTATCCTGTGTGATACCTTCTGATGAGCCGTGTATCTAATCCTATCCTGTGTGATACTGTCTGCTGAGCTGTGTATCTAATCCTATCCTGTGTATTACCATCTGTTGAGCTGTGTATCTAGTCTTATCCTGTATGATACTGACTGCTGAGCTGTGTATCTAATCCTATCCTGTGTGATACCATCTGATGAGCTGAGTATCTAATCCTATCCTGTGTGATACTGACTGCTGAGCCATGTATCTAATCCTATCCTGTGTGATACTGACTGCTGAGCCGTGTATCTAATCCACCTGTGTGATACTGTCTTCTGAGCTGTGTATCTAATCCTCTCCTGTGTGATACTATCGGCTGAGCTACAGAATCTAATTCTATCATATGTGATACCATCTGATGAGCTGTGTATCTAATCCTCTCCTGTGTGATACCATCTGATGAGCCGTGTATCTAATCCTATCCTGTGTGATACCATCTGATGAGCTGTGTATCTAATCCTATCCTGTGTGATACCATCTGTTGAGCTGTGTATCTAATCCTATCCTGTGTGATACCATTGAAAGCTGTGTATAATCCTATCCTGTGTGATCATCTGAGAGCTGTGATCTAATCTATCCTGTGATACATCTGTTGAGACGTTATCTAGTCTTACTCGGTGAATACAGTCTCAGACCCTCTTCACCAGATTGGTGCATAGAGATCCCATAAATTTTCTCTGTCAGTGTCGCTCACTGCTGCCTCCCCTCCCGCGGACAGTGCGCTTCTCCCGCAGACAGTGCGCTCTCCTCCGGGGACAGTGCGCTCTCCTCCGGCGGACAGTGCCATCCTCTCCCGGGACAGTGCGCTCTCTCCGGCGGACGTGCGCTCTCCTCCGGCGGACAGTGCGCTCTCTCCCAGCGACATAGCTCTCTACCCCGGCAACAGTCCCTCCTCCGGGGACAGTGCGCTCTCCTACCGCGGACAGTGGTCCTCCGCACAGTGGTCTCTGGGGACAGTGCTCTCTCGCGGACAGTGTGTTCCTCCCGGCGGACAGTGCGCTCTCTCCGCGGACAGTGCGTCTACTCCGCGGACAGTGCGCTTCCTCGGGGGACAGGCGCTCTCCGGACAGTCCCTAGTCCTTACATCTTGTATAATTACAATTACTTCAAACAAAGTGGAATAAAATGTCATCAAACGTTATCATTTACACTTTTATCCCGTGCCCAGAGACTGAGCTTCTCGGCCGCCTGTACATCGTGAATATTGAGAAGTCACATCATAGCAGTAATATATAGCACCCTCACATTGCTGGATACCCCACTGCAAGCTTGATACCAACATGTAGGGTGAGCCCCGGTATGACCCCCGGATTACGACCGTCTACTCAGGGTATAGACAATCATGGCGACATTATCCCAGATTTTATAAACCGCAATTGTCGTATTCTCTGGAAGAAGTGCACCTTTATTAACGGAAATCATGGCGGCCACAATACAAGAGAAAAGGAACGATAAATAAAAGTCACCGTGGAAAGATTGACTTCAGGAGAAGGCACCCGGCTGCGTCACACTTCTGCTGGAGCGTAGCGCACAGCGTAGGAGCTTTAGCTGACAGTTACAGGGCTACATGCTGCAGTCTGGCACTAAGCAGGTGGCAGAGCCCCAATGCAGCTCTGGATGTGACTGGAGTATAATTCCATACACAGCTTTGTTCACGCTGAGTTTTTTCGCATTTCGGTAAAAAAATGCAATTTAACAGTGATTTCTGAAATGAGGACAAAAAACCTCAATGACTTCACGGAGCACGGCCTAGGTTCACAATGTAACCGAATCAGAACAGACACATTAGTTACAGAGTTAAAAAAACATTTTCTGTACTTAAATGAAGAGGCCACTAAACAGTCTAGTCAAAAGTATCAAAAACAGAAATCCGTAGCAACCAGCATGGATCCTATACTTCATACTACAATTTTGGTCAAATTTTTATGCACGTGCTGACATGTGAGAGCATTACTTTTTCAGTAAGCCCTCCCTTTGAGTGAATCACGCCCCTTATAGACAGTCATAAAATGTCTAAGTCACAATTAAAAGTGTACAACTGAGGATGAACGATTTGTACAAATTAGCGGTGGAATTCTGGAGCTTCAGTTAAAACCCCCAATATCTGGACCCCTGTGTTTCTTACTGTACACAGAAGCCGTATGCCCCATGATATCCGTCGAAAGAACCTATAAATTATTAGAGATCATCATCATTGGAATCTGCTCTATGAAATAACTCCAGATGATACAACAACAATGCTGCAGAATCCGAGTCCTATGTCTACAAAGTCGATTTACACAAAGATATGTAATACATTACAAAACGAGACTGTTAATAAATGTTCCAGGGCTGAGATAATCTAAATACATGCCCTGTTATCTACGTGTAATGCTGTGACTGGCCATGCAAAGCGCTATTCATGTTCTCACATCCACAGCTCCTGTCCAAGGGAGGATCACAAAGGCGTTTACAGACAGGACAGCCGGGGATCGCAGCTGCGGCTTTATTATCCTGCCTGTTTTATCACAGGAGAGCGTGTTTCTGCCACATCTCCTGCTCTCTTAGGCCTCTTTCACATTTCCGGCGGGCCCCCGGCATTTTGCCGCAGCGCCGCATCTGAAAATCTGATGCGCCGCATGCGGCTTTTTTCGCATTCACATGAATTAGCGCTGGATGGCGCCGCATGTCAATGCGTTGCATGCGGTTTTGTCCGGATGCGGCGCAAATGTACATTGCGGCGTCCGGAAAAAACGCTGCATGTAACGTTTTTTGTTTTTGCCGGATGGTTTCTTATCTCTCCAAGCATCAGAAACCATCCGGCAAAAAAACGCATTTTGGCCGCCGGAAGTGTGAAAGGTTTTCACATGCGGCGCTGCGGCAAAATGCCGGGGCGCCGCCAGGCGCCCGCCGGAAATGTGAAAGAGGCCTTAGCTCTTCATAAATCATAGTAAATCAGCGGCAGCCAATCTCCCATCTCACTGTACTGGATTTACGATGAGTTCTGGTGACCGGAGTTGCGGCAGTGACACTTGCTACTGTGATAAAGAAGGCACAGTTATGTTTTACCTCACAGAAAACAGCACCTGTGAAGCACTCCAGTCCTCATATGTCATGTGTATAATTACTTATTCTCCCCCCTGGCCAGGGGCAGGGTGTTTGCGGACCATGAACTGGAGCTGCTCTACATGCTCAGACACAGCCATTACACAGTACACAGGGACACAGTTAGAAGATTATCTCAGCACAGGGGCATTTTTAACACATCCAGTTGTGGAAATTATTATTATATATTCCCAGGTCTATTGATTATAATTTACTTTGTTTGCAGGAAAACCCATTTAATGCAGTTTTTTTTAGACCTGCAGATTTTTCTGTCTAACTTGTAATAAGATTTTTAAACATTTTTTGTTTTGTAGTTTTGTAAAGTAGAAGCAATTATAATAACAAAATGTACTACAAAAGAATGTGAGGATCCTTTAAATTGTCGCAAAAAATATCCCTGTGTGATCAGCTCTGTCTTTCCACTTGGATTTGTGTCGACCCGCCACCACAATTGTGGATTACCAGGGCAATGGGGTACTCAGAGCCGAGCCCATGGAAGTCTATGGGGTTTGTCACAGGTAGCGATGGCTCGGTCTGTGGCCCTGGCGGTCTGGCGTATGTTGGGGGAATATTTACAGGGGATGGATATATTTACAGTTCGTGACGCCACCTGTAGTTTTCTGGTAATTTGTACCAGCGCTGCTGTAGATCTCTGAGGGGATGGTAAGGCAGCTAGATGACGGGTCCCCTACAGGTGGGACTCTTCCCTCAGGTCGGTAGTTAAAGCAAGGTTGTGCAGGCATGCAAATAAATGACTCAGTCTCACACCGTCAGCGTCTTTCCATACCTTTTACTTGTAAGATGGTAAGGCAGTTCCCAGGGAGGCTGATGGGGTTGATGGAGGATGAGCTTTGAGGCAACGGCTTGAGCAAGTAGGGGCCTCCTTTACTTTCACAACGATGATGAGTGCAACCAGCCTGAAGCGTAGTTCCCTCTATAATTCCAGCTATTCCAAAGCTGTTCTGCCCGGTCAGTTTTGTGGTCGGAGCCTTCCTGTGGGAGAGCTGAATTCCTATCTTGTCCTGCAGAGACTCAAGGTCCTCACTTCCCCTGACCCCAGTTACGTACTAACTCTTCAGGGCTGCTTGCCACGACCTAAGGTCCGGTAAGCCTCTGGTTTTCTTACCACTAAGCTTGAAGCTATAGTGATCCTTCGGTCCCCAGTGACCGGTAACAATGTGCAGGTATCCTTGACCTATGGCACTTCTCTGTTCTCTTCCACTTTGCCCTTCGATTTGCTCACACTCTTAATAGATATCTCAGTCTGTCTTCCAGTGGGGCACAGCTCTGACTAGGCTGAGGTGAACTAGACCACCTGTACTAGCCTCCACTTTCTGAACTGCTAACAGGCTCAGACTGGACACGTCTACTCTGTCCAAGGACAGGAATCTGACTGAATGAATCACTCCCCTCCACACCCCTGCTGGGTGTGTCAGAAGTGTACGTGATGTTATGAAGAGCCCTTAACTGTTACCTCTCCACTCATCCTCCTGGTATTGTGTACCAGGGCTACACATTCCCCCATGGTAAACGACAGCACTCCCGGGCTGTAAAATACAAAGAGACATTTTGTTTATGCATGAAAACATCAACATTAAACATTAATTCGTCCCATCCGGGAGGTAAGGATGTCTTGAACGTTGCAAACAATAACATTATAGAAAAATACAAAAAGTATTAATGCATCAAAACATTCAATAAATACACAGTATTCTTGTGAAGGACCCGCACCAAACCTTCAACGTGGGTCCTGGGTGGGCTGCAGGACATCCGAATGCAGACCTCACTCAGTGCCACACCACACTGGTTTTACGTTCAGAGGTAGTTCAAGGCTTCGTGTGAAACCATTAAAAGGCACCTTAGTGCAACTATTTACAGGATACAGTTTTTGGGCTGGCTCAGTCCTCAGCCTCTGAGTCCATTATAAGACATAATAGGGAAAAACACATATATATATATAGACTTTTTACAATATTCACATCAATTCGTTATAATCACTGCTGATATCTAATGGGTAACTTCCCTTTTGTGATTCGCTCTGATCTACGTGGTGTAGCTTCAGGTATATCAAGTTGCGATCTGTCTGCACTGCGTAACGGCAAACTATAGAACTGCCTCAATCTTTCTATGGATCTGGCAAGCGTACTGATGGCTGGGCGGTGTGAGTCAGCTTCACCAGGGGATCCCATAGTATGGGGCGCTGCTTCAGATGATCCTTCTTGAGGTTCCACAGGTTGAGGTGTTGCTGGGATGGGTAACTCCTGAGCGGGCTCAACTGGCACCACAGGCACAACTGGAGGTAGAACTTCCTCTTGTGGCTGATAAAACTGCAACACTGGAATTATCACAGCATCTCCCAGTCGGGGCCAATCCGCAGGAAAATCTCCCAGATCTGTGTGTATGACCTCTTCTTCTTTTCTCCTTGATTGATGACAGGGTTCTTTTCACAACGCTTTAAGGGTTCTGGACACAATTTCAAATGGTCTCTGGACACAGTGGTTGTTGTTCTTCCTCCGTCCTTACTGACACACAAACTTTTCTGTTGTCATATTTAGAATCTTGTATGACGTAGGGTTCTTGCTCCCACTGGTTATCCAATTTGTGCATCTTCCTTTTTCTTTTTAATACTACCTCTCCAGGCATCAAAGGCTTGGCAGGAGCATTTCTGTTGTAAATATCTTCCTGTTTCTCCCGTGCCTTGTTGAGACTTTCCTCTACACAGATCTGACTCTTCTGTACTGCTCTTGCCGATTGATGTCCCAGTTTTCAACGGCGTCGTCTGCCTCCGGTTCTACCACTCCAAGTTTAGATCCATTGGTAGTTTTCCGGCCTTGCTCTCATAAGATAAGCTGGAGTGCAGTTAGTTGAACTTACAGGTATATGGTTATACAAATCAACCAAATCAGGTAGTAAGTCCGGCCATCGATTCCTGTCTTCCAACGGTATGGATCTCAACAAGTCAAGGACAATATGGTTCATTTTTTCGCAAAGACCGTTGGTTTGAGGGTGATATGGTGTTGTTCTAATTTTCTTGCACCCGTACATGTGACAGAATTCCTTGAATAAATCGGCTTCGAAAGCAGGTCCCTGATCGGTTAATACTTGCTCCGGATACCCATGCGGTCTGCAGAAGCTTGCTTGAAAGGTTTTCGCTGCCGTCACTGCGGTCTGGTCCTTAACTGGAACAACCACCAGAAATCTGGAGTAATGGTCCACCATGGTCAAGGCGTATGAGTATCCAGATCTACTTGGCGACAGTTTGACGTGGTCCAGGGCCACAATCTCCAGGGACGAGTCGTCCGGATAGGTTGCAGGGGTGCCTTCTGACTACCGTAGTCCTTTCTTCTGAGACCACAGGGTCCACAGTTTCGACACCACCTCTCGATGGAGCTGCGCATCCCTACCCAGTAGAACCGGCATCTCAACAGGGTCTCCAGCTTTCTCCAGCCAAAGTGTCCTGCTTGATCGTGGTATGCTTCCAACACCATTGGGACGTCTGCCTTGGGGACCACTATTTGCCAGACCATCTCATGGGTTCTGGGGTTGACGTATCTCCTGCACAACTTCTCTCGGTATAGGAACAACCTGCTTTTCTCGTTCCACAGGAGCTTTGCTGACATAGGTGCATCCTTTTCCAAGGAGGAACCTTCCTGTTTTAACAACTCCTTGATGCGGCTGACCACTGGATCACTGTCCTGAGTCTCTTTCCAACTGTGATGGGGTAAAGGATTTAATGTTGCACCATACTGCTTTCTGTTGACTCGATGCTCGTGGACTACCCCATTTCGATGGAACGCAGGTAGCTCAATTTCTTCCAGGTCGTCCGATTCTTCTTCCGTATCAGAGTCATGCGGCATTCGGGACAATGCGTCAGCATTAGCATTCTTTCGACCTGCCCGGTACTTGATAGTAAACTGGTAATTGGACAACCGAGCCATCCATCGCTGCTCCATGGCACCCAGCTTGGCAGTCTCCAGGTGCGTTAAGGGGTTGTTATCTGTAAACGCAGTGAACTGGTTAGAGGCCAGATAATGCTTAAATCTTTCAGTAATGGCCCAGACCAACGCCAGAAACTCCAGCTTGAAGCTGCTGTAATTTTCCGGATTCCTCTCAGTTGGCCTGAGTTTTCTGCTGGCATATGCGATGACTTTTTCTTGGCCATTCTGCTTCTGACTGAGAACTGCTCCCAAACCTTCATTACTGGCGTCGGTGTACAACAGGAACGGTTGGCTGTAATCAGGATAGGCCAAGATCTCATCACCTGTAAGGATCTCTTTCATCTTTTGGAATGCTTCAGCCTGTTCCTTACCCCAGTTAAAGGGAAGGTTTCTGCTCTTTAGGGATTGTCCTACTAGGAGGTCCTGTAAAGGAGCTGCCTTCTTCGTGTAATCTTTCACGAATCTCCTGTAGTAACCCGTTAGTCCCAGGAACTGTCGCACTTCCTTAAGGTTCTTCGGCTCCGGCCACTTCTGGATGGCAGTGACTTTCTCTGGGTCCGGTGCTACTCCTTCCGAACTGACGATGTGCCCCAAGTATTGTACCTTCTGTTTGAGTAGATGGCATTTTGAGGGTTTCAACTTCATCCCGTACCTGGACAGGGACTCGAATACTTCTGCCAGGTGCTTCAGATGGTCCTCATATGTCTTGGAATACACGATAACGTCGTCTAGGTATAGCAGCACGGTTTCAAAATTGAGATGTCCCAGACAATTTTCCATCACTCTCTGAAATGTTCCTGGGGCACTACTGAGCCCAAATGGCATTCTGTCGAACTCACAGAGCCCCATTGGGGTGGTGAAAGCCGTTTTCTCACGATCCTCCTCAGCCACAGCCACTTGCCAGTAACCACTAGTCAGATCGAGGGTAGAAAAGTAGTTAGCCGTTTTCAGAGCAGCTAATGATTCCTCTATACGTGGTAACGGGTATGCATCCTTGTGTGTTATGCGGTTCACCTGCCTGTAATCCACACACATTCTCATACTACCATCTTTCTTTTTAACCAGAACTAGAGGGGCTGCCCAGGGGCTACAACTATCTCTTATCACCCCGGCTTTCTTCATATCATGCAACATTTCTTTAGCCTTCTGATAATGAGCTGGAGGTATGGGCCTATACCGCTCTTTGATGGGAGGATGACTGCCTGTAGGGATATGATGTTGTACTCCCTTAATTACCCCAAAATCAAGTGGGTGCTTGCTAAACACTTGGGCATACTCTTTCACCACCCGTAATACCCCTTGCTTCTGGTGAGCGGGAGTGGTGTCCGTCCCAACATGGAGTTGCTGACACCATTCCGCCACCTGGGTTGCTGGGTCATTGTCCTCCACTATTTGACAGGAGTCTAAGGACTCAGCCGGGAGAACAGAATTATTGTCGACAGCATGTAGTTTAGCAATGGTTGCATAACGGGGTAAGTTTACCTCATCATCTCCCCAATTGAGAAGCCGTACCGGTACTCTTCCATTCACCACTTCTACTACTCCTCTAGCAGTCATAAGTGTAGGTCTATGTTCTGAATGGTGGGGTTCTACTACAGCTTGATAATTCTGTCCTCTCAGACCTATGGCTGCCCTGCACCAGATTATCATTTCACTCATTGGGGGTATCACAATAGGATCCGAGTCAGTGACCCGTACATTACCAATTTCGCCGTCGGTAAGCTTCGCTTGCTGCTGACACACCAGGGCCCGGATCTCTCTTTGGATTACTCCTCTCTGCCTTGGTCGGGCAATCTCAGCGAGCTGTTGGAGTAAGAACACAACTTCTCCCAAACAATTACCGATAATGTTAGTACCCAAAATTATATTTAAACCGTTCTCCTCATTTACAGTCTTTACTACCAGAAGCCCCTGGTCTTTCAACTCCTCCCTGCCCACTTTTACATCTACACATTTTGTCCCGAGTACTTCTACAGGAAGACCATTAGAAGCATACACGGTAAAGTCAAGGCTCGGGGTTTAAGACTGTCCATTGACCAGTACTTGGTATATAGGGCATCAGGAATTAGGGTCACCTGCGACCCAGTGTCTAACAATGCTGGAACAGCAATACCATCTAGAATAATAGACAGGTAGGGTCGCCCGCCCACATACCTGCGGTTCCAGTCTAGGGGCCTGACGGGTATTCTCCTGGGTGTTGGCCCTTGGACCCAGGTTCTGCCCGTTTAAAGGACACTGTGGAGACATATGACCTTTCTGGTTGCATCGATAACAGATGATCTCTCGACGAGGAGGGTGTTGATCAGAGGTCGCTCCTGGGGGTGGCGTTGTCCTCCTCCGGGGGGGCGACGTCTTCTTTCTTCTCCGGTGCATCCACGGGACGTCTTCTGGGCAGTCAGCTAACAAGATTTTTCCTTCCTCCTCTTTCCGCAGCTGCAGGGCACTCATTACAGCAGCCAGATTTTTAGTCAGCTGGCGCACCTCTGAGCGCAGACAGTCCAATTCACTAGGAGGGGTCACCTGCGCTTTGGCTTCAGCCACTAGCGGGGAAAAGGGGTTACTGCCGGTTCCAGAGTGACTTCAGCCTGATGATGTTGGGTTGCCACCTTGGGTTTGCCCAGGGGCCGCAGCCCTTTTATTGCCATGTCCTTTAGGGCATCAAAGGTAGCATCCGGATGGTCTAAGGACCACCAATTTACAGTTCTGCGTTCCTCTTGGGATCTCAATCCCTGTATAAATTGTTCTTTCAGCATTCTATTCTCGTCGATAGCATTTAAATTGTTAATTTGCTTGAGGGCTCTCAGGGCTCCCTGTAGTCGGCAAGCATAGTCCCGGATGCTGTCACCTGGCTGTTGTGAACAGTGATAGAAGGCCATCCGGAGATCCGTTTCTGTGCGGTCTTCAAATATGGCATGTAGCTTAAGGAAGATCGCAGGTACCGACTCCTGATCAACGGTATCCCAAGTCTCCACTTCCCTCTCAGCAGCGCCGGTTAGCTGCCCTATTAGCACAGCAGCTTTTTGTCTCTCAGGCATGGAGTACATTTCTAGGATGCTGCATAACTTCCGCTAGAAGCCTGCTAATGTGCCTGGCTCACCGCTGTACTGGGGAAGCCATTTCGCCCCAGGCATATATGGGAGCGTTAGTGGCATGATCGGGACTACCGGACTGGGTGCAGGGCCTGCGCCCCCATCTGGCGCTACAATGCCAGCGGTGCGGGATTGGGGCCTCCGGCCGGGGCCGCACTGTCAGCCGGTTGTTGTGACATCTTAGCGCCCCCTTGGTTAAACGGAGCCTACCGGTTTCAGACGCTGCTATTTCACAGGCACCGCAGTGGGAACAGGACCTTCGTCGCAGGCGCTCTGATGTCAGAGCGTTCACTTCCTGTTGCAGGACCTGCCGCTGAGTCAGAGCCAGGGGCGTGTCCAAGACTTTGCGCGCTCTTTCAGGTACGCCCACCTTCTTCTCCAGCGCCTTAGGGCGCGAATCTGGCGGCAAATATGGCGGTATTTGGCGCCAAACAACAGCAACAGTCTTTTTCACCAAAACACTCCACAGGCACACAGGGCTCGCAATGCTGCAAGTTTCGTATCCTGTTCGTGACGCCAAAGTTTTGTGTCGACCCGCCACCACAATTGTGGATTACCAGGGCAATGGGGTACTCAGAGCCGAGCCCATGGAAGTCTATGGGTTTGTCACAGGTAGCGGTGGCTCGGTCTGTGGCCCTGGCGGTCTGGCGTATGTTGGGGATATATTTACAGGGATGGATATATTTACAGTTCGTGACGCCACCTGTAGTCTCTGGTAATTTGTACCAGCGCTGCTGTAGATCTCTGAGGGATGGTGAGGCAGCTAGATGACGGGTCCCCTACAGGTGGGACTCTTCCCTCAGGTCGGTAGTTAAAGCAAGGTTGTGCAGGCATGCAAATAAATGACTCAGTCTCACACCGTCAGCGTCTTTCCATACCTTTTACTTGTAAGATGGTAAGGCAGTTCCCAGGGAGGCTGATGGGGTTGATGGAGGATGAGCTTTGAGGCAACGGTTAAGCAAGTTAGGGGCCTCCTTTACTTTCACAACGATGATGAGTGCAACCAGCCTGAAGCGTAGTTCCCTCTATAATTCCAGCTATTCCAAAGCTGTTCTGCCCGGTCAGTTTTGTGGTCGGAGCCTTCCTGTGGGAGAGCTGAATTCCTATCTTGTCCTGCAGAGACTCAAGGTCCTCACTTCCCCTGACCCCAGTTACGTACTAACTCTTCAGGGCTGCTTGCCACGACCTAAGGTCCGGTAAGCCTCTGGTTTTCTTACCACTAAGCTTGAAGCTATAGTGATCCTTCGGTCCCCAGTGACCGGTAAGAATGTGCAGGTATCCTTGACCTATGACACTTCTCTGTTCTCTTCCACACTTTGCCCTTCGATTTGCTCACACTCTTAATAGATATCTCAGTCTGTCTTCCAGTGAGGTACAGCTCTGACTAGGCTGAGGTGAACTAGCTCACCTTTACTAGCCTCCACTTTCTGAACTGCTAACAGGCTCAGACTGAACACGTCTGCTCTGTCCAAGGACAGGAATCTGACTGAATGAATCACTCCCCTCCACACCCCTGCTGGGTGTGTCCGAAGTGTACGTGATGTTATGAAGAGCCCTTAACTGTTACCTCTCCACTCATCCTCCTGGTATTGTGTACCAGGGCTACACAGATTGGCGCAGAAATGGATCCTCAGGGAGGTCCCTGAAACGACACCTCGACAAAGACTCCTCTAATGCGACGTTCTTGTGATTGTTTTAGTCCTTATGTGCCATCTTGTAGCACATTTCACAAGATGTAAAAATGTGATACAAACATACACAGAAGGCTATTTCCCTCATAAATGCAGGTAACTGCCAATGTTGGGGGTCCAGGGATACCCAGTGGATGGATAGAGCTGAAGACGGTCTCCAGAGAAGCAAAATTGGCTTAAAACTAAGAATGCCGAAAAAGTTCCTAAAACTAAGATTTCCAGGGGATAAAATATTAAGATTAAAGCTCTGTTCATGTGACCAGTATCATAAGTTTACATCAGATCCAGGATTAAAGCAAAAAAAAGTGTTCCTCAGAAATGGAGCAAAAATGAACAAAGAATGGAACCTAACGTTTCAGTGAATGGATACAAGTTAAAAGTCACAGCTCTGTTTATATTGCACATTTAGTTTTCCATTTTGCATCTGTTTTTTGTAACGTTTCGCCTCCTACTAGCGGCATCTCTGGACACCTCTAGTGCTCCGGGCAGGTGTAGTGCTATAAAAATGGATCCATGAACGGATGACATGACTGATGACATAACGGATCCATTCACAGACGACCATTTGTTGTTATCGATTACACATACAGTAGATCTCATTTGTTTTCCATAGATTCCACGTTGAACCGATCCATTGGTTTCTGTTTTCTTGGCCTTATAAAGTTGTGCAGATTTTCCATATTTTGTTAAAAATAGATTTCAACCAAAAAGGAGGCAAATGGGAGTCATTTTATGATACTTTAATTCTCAACTAAATGAACAGTTTCTGTAATGGAAAAGTTTCTGTTTAGTGATCTGAAATGGCCCCAGCAATGTAGGTATGTACTGGCCGTGTGAACGGAGCCTTAGGAACTGAAAATAATCGATACCTCGTGCACCGCATTATGGCTAGTGCAGGGACCCAGCAAATATGTGCCATAGAGTCCAGATATTTGGGGCCCCCCTTAATGACGGTGTCCATTCTGGGGGTTAAGTGGCGGCTGTGCCCGTAGGGTCATGTAGATTATTCTGAAAAAATAGCTGATAGTTCTGAAACTTGTAGTTAGGTAGTAGTGGAGTAGTAGTGGTGGGGCTGTAACTTTTGGAAATTTCCATGGCATTACTGGGCTGTCTATCAGACTGACCTGGACGGAAAGTTGTCCCTTAATCTGGCATTTAGTCCCCATAGCTGCCCCGTTCTTGCACCTTCCCCCCGACGTGCTTGTTTTCTGCCATAAATCTGTTTTGTCCTGCTGAATGGGAATGAATCTGTTTTACTGTAAACCTCACAAGTCTGTGGTCTGGGGAGGCAGTCTCCTGTACAGCAGAAAGAAGTCCAGTGACCAATTCCACGACTGTTGTGAATGGGTTTGAGATGAGTTCTGAGCAGAGGCTCCCTCTGGTGGTTACAAGCGGTACTAGTGAGGATTGGGAATCAGGTGTTACTGATTGGTCTTATTTAAGGGAATAATTTTCCCATCAGGGTTGCCGGTGATCAATTGTTCTGGTCTGAATCCTTCTTTCCAGTTTCCCTTGTAGCCTGCTGTGTCGTGTCTGCATCTCCTGCTATCAGATAAGACAATTTCTTATTTTGTGTTTTTGCTATATTTTTGCATTTTGTCCTGCACTTCTGTGGGGGCCTTCTGGGTCCCCTCCGGGGGCTTTTGCCCTCTCAGTTTAGTCCAGCCACTGTGTTTTGTACTTTTGCTTTTTGCAGTTTTTTCAGTGGCTGCTGTTTTTGTTACACCAGAGAACTAATTTAGGTGGTAGAGGTCGTGTGATCTCAGGTGATTTTGAAATTAGTTGAGTTGGTGTTTTTCAGGGTTTTCTGGGATTGCAGTAAGTACCCTTCCTGTCCTTTTCTATTTAGATAGTTTGGGCCCCAGCGTTTGCTCATACTATTTTCTTTCTGTGTCAGTATTTCCTCTTGTCTAACCGCCATTACATGTTTGGGGGCTTTCTATTATCTTTGGGGTTCTGCTCCGGGGCAGATAGCTTTCCTATTTCTATCTTTAGGTGTAGTTAGTTTCTCAGGCTGTGACGAGGCGTCTAGGACCATCGTAGGAACGCTCCACGGCTGCCTCTAGTTGTGGTGGTTAGTCAGGGTACTGCAATCTCATAGATTCCAACTGCTCTGGTGTATTTCCTTTTTTACCTGCACTCCTCAGCTACCGTAACATTACACACGACTACATGAAGGAAATGTTACCGGAGATAAGAGTGTGTAGCCCAGCTGCGCTTGGTGCCACATGTACACAGGAGGATGCATGAAAGGTAATTCACAATCACCTGATATTCATTCACACTTCACATTTCCATGGTGCCACCAGAGGGAGCCCTTTAGATTCAGGTATATAAGGGAGTGGAGAGACGCAGCAGTAGGCATTCTAGCCAGACAGCCATTCTAGTTGTTGGTTGTACCTCAGACAGATCAGATCTCCTCAGAACACCGGAGTGAGAGGATTCCTGTCAGAGCAGAGTTCAGACAGACGGAGATTCCTGTCAGATGAGACAGAAGCAGAGAAACAAGCTGTTACCTCAGAACGTGCTGACTGATAGTTCCCTAGGAAGTGGAAAGTGACTCTCGGAGTGTGCACAGATCAGTCTGACGGAAGGTCCTGATAGCTACTCTGGACAGAGCCTAAGAAAGAAGTGAAGGAAAGGGAACTGCAGTATTTGTAACACCGAGTCAACTGAGGTATTGTTAGAGAGCGAGCGTGCCGACGCTTGGAGAGCGGTGAAGAGAAGGAAGCTGACATCTACTGCTGCCTGTGCTTATGTTAAAGGTGTGAGTAGGACGACAGGCAAGTGGAAAAAGGGAAAGAGAGTGACTGAGGAGAAATAGCAACGATAGCTTACCTCCACTCTGCACTACCGGACACCGGGTCCGAGCTTGCTAGTACCTTCACGGCTAGTGGGAAAAACCGGAGACCCTGCTGGACTTCAGGTCACAGAGGGGCCCAACAGTGCTGATACGTAACCGGGGTCAGGAAGAACAGGAGTCTAGCAGGACGCTGCAGATAGAGACTTAGTTCTGTCCAAAAGAAGGCTCTACCACAATGTCAGCCGGGCGTAGCTGTTTCACACGGAGTTAGGCTTTGTTTCATGCAAGTCAGAAACTCACACGTATAAAGAAGGAAGGAGGCCTTACACCTACTCAGTGGATTACTGGACATGCATCCTCCACCCTGAGCAGCTTCCCGGGACGTGCCTGAAGTTACCACCAGTAAAGGTACAGAAAGAGACTGTCTTGTGTGTGTCTGCATTATTGCTCCCGCACCTTTACACCGCCATATACCTCGAGGGATCAGTCTCACCTGTGGGAGACTTAACACCTTGCTGCCCAATAACAACCCTCAGAGGATTCACCCTGCAGCGCTGGTCACCCTGATCAGGAACCACAGGTGGCGTCACGAACATTTCTATCATCCCCTGTAAATATCCCCATTTTCAGTGAGCGCCCAGGGCAACGTACCGAGCTGTGCTACCCGTGACATTCCCCATAGAAATCAACGGGCTCGGTGCCGAGTACCCCACGGCCCTGGTACGTGCGACTCAAGAGGATGCGGAGGAGCCAGAAGTAATGAATCCATCAGAAAACACGGATTACTGGAGACAACTGGCAACAATGTAACCAGGAGTGGACAATAAAAAAGACGAAACCAAATGAATGTAAACCACCGCTCCCCTGTCATCTGGTATCTGGAGGGTTCAAGTCTGCGTTTCGCCATTTTGTGGTATTTTTTAGCCCGGTTTCTGCAGTTTTCAGCTCTTTCAGGAGACGATATGACATTTACCATTATTAGTCACCACATCAGGTTTGCGGGCGGTGCACCAGAGATGATGAAGATAAATATGAGGGTGCAGACAGATAAGAAATCAGATGATCGGCTTGGGGTCTTCTGGGGACTAGACAATGTTTTATTAAAGACAACCTGGGACAGCAATGATAGATAATATAAAGGTAAAGACTACAGAAAGTCATAGCATAATTACCATGGATGTTCACCACACCATTATTGAAGCAGCCAAGGGGACAAGTAATGATGAACGTGTTTGCCGAGGAGAAAAGACGCCAGTTATAACCTATCTATACTGTACATGGGGAGAAGATGTTAGAATAAACCCGCCAGCTCCTCCAGAATTACATCACTAATGATGTCCCACACTGTCCCGTTTGTCTGGAAAAACAATTTTTTTGCCATCGCTTAACATGATTGACTTTCCTCGAGCTTCACGTCGTCATCTCTCCAGCAATCAAATTCTCCAGAATCCGTCTGTTTTCCCTCCTAGTGCTGATGTGGCTATCGGTTGGGCTGGAGAGGGCACCGCCATGCTTTTCTGGCATGGGCCAGAGACAGTCCGCCCAGCTTCATTGCACATCCTCAGGAAGGGCCAGTTTTAGACAAAGTGGGGTTCTGGTCAAAAGTTCAAAATGGGGCCCCAAATGCTCACATATTGCCCCATCACACAGAAACATTTAGATTCTATTTACAAGCGCTGAGTTCAGGCCAAGAAAAAACAAGAGCGATCGACGATATGAAGTCATTCGACACTTGTTTCTGGACCTCTTTACACCGGCTGAACAATACTGAAAGGCACAGAATGATCACCAGCAGATAAATCTGTCCCCATACATATCATGTTATCAGCAGCGCATCTGCAGCTTTCAGCGGGCGATGTGCTGCCGAGAACAAGGATTTTTGTTCTGTCATAAATAATCCAATCACTCAATGAAAAGGCAGCATTTTTATCATTTATTATAATGTATCCCATAGTCTTCCACATAGAATAATGCACCCCATAGTACTCAATATTGTATAATGCACCCCATAGTCCTCCATATAGTATAATGTGCCCCATAGTCCTCCATATAGCATAATGCATGCCCCATAGCCCTCCATATAGCATAATGCATACCCCATAGTCCTCCATATAGTATAATGTGCACCCCTCATAGTTCTCAATATAGCATAATGCATGCCCCATAGTTTTCCATATAGTATAATGTGCCCCATAGTCCTCCATATAGCATAATGCATGCCCCATAGTCTTCCATATAGTATAATGTGCCCCATAGTCCTCCATATAGCATAATGCATGCCCCATAGTCTTCCATATAGTATAATGTGCCCCATAGCCCTCCATATAGCATAATGCATACCCCATAGTCCTCCATATAGTATAATGTGCACCCCTCATAGTTCTCAATATAGCATAATGCATGCCCCATAGTTTTCCATATAGTATAATGTGCCCCATAGTCCTCCATATAGCATAATGCATGCCCCATAGTCTTCCATATAGTATAATGTGCCCCATAGTCCTCCATATAGCATAATGCATGCCCCATAGTCTTCCATATAGTATAATGTGCCCCATAGTCCTCCATATAGCATAATGCATTCCCATAGTCTTCCATATAGTATAATGTGCCCCATAGTCCTCCATATAGCATAATGCATACCCATAGTCCTCCATATAGTATAATGTGCACCCCTCATAGTTCTCAATATAGCATAATGCATGCCCCATAGTCTTCCATATAGTATAATGTGCCCCATAGTCCTCCATATAGCATAATGCATGCCCCATAGTCTTCCATATAGTATAATGTGCCCCATAGTCCTCCATATAGCATAATGCATGCCCCATAGTCTTCCATATAGTATAATGTGCACCCCTCATAGTTCTCCATACAGAATAATGCAGCCCCAATATACTACAGACAGTGTATTAACACAGCCTATAGTCCTGGAAAGAGTGCAGTGCGGCCCAAAGAGTACATAGTCCTCCAGTATTATGTCCACCACACTGTAATTACCAATTTTAAAAAAAAACAATACTCCCCTCTCCCCATCCCCACTGCTCCGGTCTGCAGCGCATCTCCTCAGCAGCGTAGCGTGTGATGAAGTGACGTCATCGCGCCCGCTGCTTCAGATGCAGTGCGGGAATGATGGGAGAGGGAGAATCAGCTGACACTCTCACCTCCATCATTGTTTTCCACTGTATCGACACCTGTGATGCTGATACAGTTGAATGTGCGATGCAGGAGGGGGGTGGAGCTGGCGCTGGCAACGGCCCCCCTGACTCTCGGGCCCCTATTAGTGGCACGCCACTGGCTGGGGTCCTCAGGGGGGAGTGGGGGCCCTAGGAAAATGCCTATTTTGCTTGCCCCTAACGCCGGCCCTGTGCTCAGGAAGAATGAAGTGCACATGAGCATCCTAGACTGTTCTGTGGAAGTGAGGCCCTGCCAGACCCATCAGAAATAGATGGAATATCCTGCAAGAAAAGTTCTTTTGTGAACATCTCAAAAGCAGTATTCAGAGTCAAGGACGGGATTGAAAATGTGGATTCTGCCTGTAGATTGTTATAGGGCCATATGGAGGCTTGTGAGACTGGTCAGGTTCCCTATAATATTGCATCGATTATTCTGCTATGAATATTATAGGACTCACTTTTCCCCTTTTTAGATAGAATTCATTTACATTTTGTGAATTTTTTTCTTTTCATTAATTAATAAGAAATATTTACATTTTACTAATTTTACGTCTCATAGTTTTTGCACAGTTGAATTGATCTTTTAGCGATAAAGGCGGGGCAGCGACTTCCTATCATCTGTCTAGACGAAAATCATTTACATTTCAGTATCTGCAGGAAAGTTTTTTAATTTAATGGAAAAAAAATAGTAAAAACTAAAATAGTTTTTTTTTCTCGGTCATAATTTGCTTGTCTGTTCACTCAGACCCTGATGTTGTCGGTGTCACTTCCTCACAGCTTTTCACGGTGTAAATATGCTTCCTGCCAAGCCGCGCAGTGTGCAGGCGGCGTGCAGCTGGTGTGGGGAGACAAGGGGTTAATAATATCTCATATCTGTACATGGCATCTATAAACCAGAGAATAGGAGACTTCAGCAACCTTCCCAGAAGTGAGAAGAGTAAACCGCACGCTACACTCTGGAGGAAACCAAAGCAGCACTGACTGCAGAGCTGGAGCGCCACACGTGTTACATTGTATCGTGTAGAGCTGGAGCGCCACAGGTGTTACATTGTATAGTGTAGAGCTTGAGCGTCATACGTGTTACATTGTATCGTGTAGAGCTGGAGCGCCACACGTGTTATATTGTATCGTGTAGAGCTGGAGCGCCACACGTGTTACATTGTATTGTGTAGAGCTGGAGCGCCACACGTGTTACATTGTATCGTGTAGAGCTGTAGCGCCAAACGTGTTACGTTGTATCATGTAGAGCTGGAGCGCCACACGTGTTACATTGTATCGAGTAGAGCTGGAGCGCCACACGTGTTACATTGTATCGTGTAGAGCTGGAGCGCCACACGTGTTACATTGTATCATTTTATCATCTCTATTCCATAGAATCACACACTTTGCTCCACTAAAAGGGGCACATTTTATTTTACAGACTATGTCTGCATAAAATACATAAGTAGGACTAGAATATATGCAGGGGATCTCTGCCATGGAGCACGTCACAGAGAAGCTGAACAGGTTATAACTCTGAATCAGTACTGAAAGAATAGTGAGTGCAGCTCTGGAGTATAATACAGGATGTAACTCAGGATCAGTAATGTGATGTATGTACACAGTGACTGCACCAGCAGAATAGTGAGTGCAGCTCTGGAGTATAATACAGGATGTAACTCAGGATCAGTAATGTAATGTATGTACACAGTAACTGCACCAGCAGAATAGTGAGTGCAGCTCTGGAGTATAATACAAGATGTAACTCAGGATCAGTAATGTATGTACACAGTGACTGCACCAGCAGAATAGTGAGTGCAGCTCTGGAGTATAATACAGGAGGTAACTCAGGATCAGTAATGTAATGCATGTACAGCAGAACAGTGAGTGCAGCTCTGGAGTATAATACAGGAGGTAACTCAGGATCAGTAGTGTAATGTATGTATACAGTGACTGCACCAGCAGAATAGTGAGTGCAGCTCTGGAGTATAATACAGGATGTAACTCAGGATCAGTAATGTAATGTATGTACACAGTGACTATAAAGCAGAATAGTGAGTGCAGCTCTGGAGTATAATACAGGATGTAACTCAGGATCAGTAATGCAATGTATGTACACAGTGACTGCACCAGCAGAATAGTGAGTGCAGCTCTGGAGTATAATACAGGAGGTAACTCAGGATCAGTAATGTAATGTATGTACACAGTGACTGCACCAGCAGAATAGTGAGTGCAGCTCTGGAGTATAATACAGGAGGTAACTCAGGATCAGTAGTGTAATGTATGTATACAGTGACTCCACCAGCAGAATAGTGAGTGCAGCTCTGGAGGATAATACAGGATGTAACTCAGGATCAGTAATGTAATGTATGTACACAGTGACTGCACCAGCAGAATAGTGAGTGCAGCTCTGGAGTATAATACAGGATGTAACTCAGGATCAGTGATGTAATGTATGTAGACAGTGACTGCACCAGCAGAATAGTGAGTGCAGCTCTGGAGTATAATACAGGATGTAACTCAGGATCAGTAATGTAATGTATGTACACAGTGACTGCACCAGCAGAATAGTGAGTGCAGCTCTGGAGTATAATACAGGATGTAACTCAGGATCAGTGATGTAATGTATGTAGACAGTGACTGCACCAGCAGAATAGTGAGTGCAGATCTGGAGTATAATACAGGATGTAACATAGTATCAGTAATGTAATGTATGTACACAGTGACTGCACCAGCAGAATACTGAGTGCAGCTCTGGGGTATAATACAGGATGTAACACAGTATCAGTAATGTAATGTATGTACACAGTGACTGCACCAGCAGAATAGTGAGTGCAGCTCTGGAGTATAATACAGGATGTAACTCTGGATCAGTAATGTAATGTATGTACACAGTGACTGCACCAGCAGAATAGTGAGTGCAGCTCTGGAGTATAATACAGGATGTAGCACAGTATCAGTAATGTAATGTATGTACACAGTGACTGCACCAGCAGAATAGTGAGTGCAGCTCTGGAGTATAATACAGGATGTAACTCAGGATCAGTGATGTAATGTATGTACACAGTGACTGCACCAGCAGAATAGTGAGTGCAGCTCTGGAGTATAATACAGGATGTAACACAGTATCAGTAATGTAATGTATGTACACAGTGACTGCACCAGCAGAATAGTGAGTGCAGCTCTGGAGTATAATACAGGATGTAACTCAGGATCAGTAATGTAATGTATGTACATAGTGACTGCACCAGCAGAATAGTGAGTGCAGCTCTGGAGTATAACACAGGATGTAACTCAGGATCAGTAATGTAATGTATGTACACAGTGACTGCACCAGCAGAATAGTGAGTGCAGCTCTGGAGTATAATACAGGAGGTAACTCAGGATCAGTAGTGTAATGTATGTATACAGTGACTGCACCAGCAGAATAGTGAGTGCAGCTCTGGAGTATAATACAGGAGGTAACTCAGGATCAGTAATGTAATGTATGTACACAGTGACTGCACCAGCAGAATAGTGAGTGCAGCTCTGGAGTATAATACAGGAGGTAACTCAGGATCAGTAATGTATGTACACAGTGACTGCACCAGCAGAATAGTGAGTGCAGCTCTGGAGTATAATACAGGATGTAACTCAGGATCAGTAATGTAATGTATGTACACAGTGACTGCACCAGCAGAATAGTGAGTGCAGCTCTGGGGTATAATACAGGAGGTAACTCAGGATCAGTAATGTATGTACACAGTGACTGCGCCAGCAGAATAGTGAGTGCAGCTCTGGAGTATAATACAGGATGTAACTCAGGATCAGTAATGCAATGTATGTACACAGTGACTGCACCAGCAGAATAGTGAGTGCAGCTCTGGAGTATAATACAGGATGTAACTCAGGATCAGTAATGTAATGTATGTACACAGTGACTGCACCAGCAGAATAGTGAGTGCAGCTCTGGAGTATAATACAGGATGTAACTCTGGATCAGTAATGTAATGTATGTACACAGTGACTGCACCAGCAGAATAGTGTGTGCAGCTCTGGAGTATAATACAGGATGTAACACAGTATCAGTAATGTAATGTATGTACACAGTGACTGCACCAGCATATTAGTGAGTGCAGCTCTGGAGTATAATACAGGATGTAACACAGTATCAGTAATGTAATGTATGTACACAGTGACTGCACCAGCAGAATAGTGAGTGCAGCTCTGGAGTATAACACAGGATGGAACTCAGGATCAGTAATGTATGTACATAGTGACTGCACCAGCAGAATAGTGAGTGCAGCTCTGGAGTATAATACAGGATGTAACTCAGGATCAGTGATGTAATGTGTGTACACAGTGACTGCACCAGCATATTAGTGAGTGCAGCTCTGGAGTATAATACAGGATGTAACACAGTATCAGTAATGTAATGTATGTACACAGTGACTGCACCAGCAGAATAGTGAGTGCAGCTCTGGAGTATAACACAGGATGGAACTCAGGATCAGTAATGTATGTACATAGTGACTGCACCAGCAGAATAGTGAGTGCAGCTCTGGAGTATAATACAGGATGTAACTCTGGATCAGTAATGTAATGTATGTACACAGTGACTGCACCAGCAGAATAGTGAGTGCAGCTCTGGAGTATAATACAGGATGTAACTCAGGATCAGTAATGTATGTACAGTCATGGCCAAAAGTTTTGAGAATGACACGAATATTATATTTTCACATGATCTGCTGCCCTCTGGTTTTTATGTGTGTTTGACAGATGTTTTTATCACAGACAGAAATATAATAATTGCAAACATATGAGTAACAAAAGCTTATATTGACAGTTAGAATGAGTTAATGCAGCAAGTCAATATTTGCAGTGTTGACCCTTCTTCTTCAGGACCTCTGCAATTCTCCCTGGCATGCTCTCAATCAACTTCTGGACCAAATCCTGACTGATAGCAGTCCATTCTTGCACAATCAATGCTTTCATTTTGTCAGAATTTTTAGGTTTTTGTTTGTCCATCCATCTCTTGATGATTGACCACAAGTTCTCAATGGGATTAAGATCTGGGGAGTTTCCAGGCCATGGACCCAAAATCTCTGTTTTGTTCCCTGAGCCATTTAGTTATCACCTTTGCTTTATGGCAAGGTGCTCCATCATGCTGGAAAAGGCATTGTTGATCGCCACACTGCTCTTGGAGGGTTGGGAGAAGTTGCTGTTGGAGGACATTCTGGTACCATTCTTTATTCATGGCTGTGTTTTTAGGCAAGACTGTGAGAGAGCCGATTCCCTTGGCTGAGAAGCAACCCCACACATGAATGGTTTCAGGATGCTTAACAGTTGGCATGAGACAAGACTGGTGGTAGCGCTCACCTTGTCTTCTCCGAATGAGGCGTTTTCCTGATGTCCCAAACAATCGAAAAGGGGATTCATCAGAGAAAATAACTTTACCCCAGTCCTCAGCAGTCCACTGCCTGTACCTTTTGCAGAATATCAGTCTGTCCATGATGTTTTTTCTGGAGAGAAGTGGTTTCTTTGCTGCCCTCCTTGAGACCAGGCCTTGCTCCAAGAGCCTCCGCCTCACAGTGCGTGCAGATGCACTCACACCTGCCTGCTGCCATTCCTGAGCAAGCTCTGCACTGCTGGTAGCCCGATCCCGCAGCTGAAACACTTTTAAGAGACGGTCCTGGCGCTTGCTGGTCTTTCTTGGGCGCTCTGGAGCCTTTTTGGCAACAATGGAACCTCTCTCCTTGAAGTTCTTGATGATGCGATAGATTGTTGACTGAGGTGCAATCTTTCTAGCTGCGATACTCTTCCCTGTTAGGCCATTTTTGTGCATTGCAATGATGACTGCACGTGTTTCTTTAGAGATAACCATGGTTAACAGAAGAGAAACAATGATGCCAAGCACCAGCCTCCTTTTAAAGTGTCCAGTGGTGTCATTCTTACTTAATCATGACAGATTGATCTCCAGCCATGTCCTCATCAACACCCACACCTGTGTTAATGGAGCAATCACTGAAAAGAGGTTAGCTGGTCCTTTTAAGGCAGGGCTGCAATGATGTTGAAATGTGTTTTGGGGGATAAAGTTCATTTTCTAGCCAAATATTGACTTTACAAGTAATTGCTGTTAAGCTGATCACTCTTTATAACATTCTGGAGTATATGCAAATTGCCATTAGAAAAAGTGAAGCAGTAGACTTTGTAAAAATTAATATTTGTGTCATTCTCAAAACTTTTGGCCATGACTGTACACAGTGACTGCACCAGCAGAATAGTGAGTGCAGCTCTGGAGTATAATACAGGATGTAACTCAGGATCAGTAATGTAATGTATTACACAGTGACTGCACCAGCAGAATAGTGTGTGCAGCTCTGGGTATAATACAGGATGTAACACAGTATCAGTAATGTAATGTATGTACACAGTGACTGCACCAGCAGAATAGTGAGTGCAGCTCTGGAGTATAATACAGGATGTAACTCTGGATCAGTAATGTAATGTATGTACACAGTGACTGCACCAGCAGAATAGTGAGTGCAGCTCTGGAGTATAATACAGGAGGTAACTCAGGATCAGTAATGTAATGTATGTACACAGTGACTGCACCAGCAGAATAGTGAGTGCAGCTCTGGAGTATAATACAGGATGTAGCACAGTATCAGTAATGTAATGTATGTACACAGTGACTGCACCAGCAGAATAGTGAGTGCAGCTCTGGAGTATAATACAGGATGTAACTCAGTATCAGTAATGTAATGTATGTACACAGTGACTGCACCAGCAGAATAGTGAGTGCAGCTCTGGAGTATAATACAGGATGTAACACAGTATCAGTAATGTAATGTATGTACACAGTGACTGCGCCAGCAGAATAGTGAGTGCAGCTCTGGAGTATAATACAGGATGTAACTCAGGATCAGTAATGTAATGTATGTACACAGTGACTGCACCAGCAGAATAGTGAGTACAGCTCTGGAGTATAATACAGGATGTAACTCAGGATCAGTGATGTAATGTATGTAGACAGTGACTGCACCAGCAGAATAGTGAGTGCAGCTCTGGAGTATAATACAGGATGTAACTCAGGATCAGTAATGTAATGTATGTACACAGTGACTGCACCAGCAGAATAGTGTGTGCAGCTCTGGAGTATAATACAGGATGTAACACAGTATCAGTAATGTAATGTATGTACACAGTGACTGCACCAGCAGAATAGTGAGTGCAGCTCTGGAGTATAATACAGGATGTAACTCAGGATCAGTGATGTAATGTATGTACACAGTGACTGCACCAGCATATTAGTGAGTGCAGCTCTGGAGTATAATACAGGATGTAACACAGTATCAGTAATGTAATGTATGTACACAGTGACTGCACCAGCAGAATAGTGAGTGCAGCTCTGGAGTATAACACAGGATGGAACTCAGGATCAGTAATATATGTACATAGTGACTGCACCAGCAGAATAGTGAGTGCAGCTCTGGAGTATAACACAGGATGTACCTCAGGATCAGTAATGTAATGTATGTACACAGTGACTGCACCAGCAGAATAGTGAGTGCAGCTCTGGAGTATAATACAGGATGTAACTCAGGATCAGTAATGTAATGTATGTACACAGTGACTGCACCAGCAGAATAGTGAGTGCAGCTCTGGAGTATAATACAGGATGTAACTCAGGATCAGTGATGTAATGTATGTAGACAGTGACTGCACCAGCAGAATAGTGAGTGCAGCTCTGGAGTATAATACAGGATGTAACTCAGGATCAGTAATGTAATCTATGTACACAGTGACTGCACCAGCAGAATAGTGTGTGGAGCTCTTGAGTATAATACAGGATGTAACACAGTATCAGTAATGTAATGTATGTACACAGTGACTGCACCAGCAGAATAGTGAGTGCAGCTCTGGAGTATAATACAGGATGTAACTCAGGATCAGTGATGTAATGTATGTACACAGTGACTGCACCAGCATATTAGTGAGTGCAGCTCTGGAGTATAATACAGGATGTAACACAGTATCAGTAATGTAATGTATGTACACAGTGACTGCACCAGCAGAATAGTGAGTGCAGCTCTGGAGTATAATACAGGATGTAACTCAGGATCAGTGATGTAATGTATGTACACAGTGACTGCACCAGCATATTAGTGAGTGCAGCTCTGGAGTATAATACAGGATGTAACACAGTATCAGTAATGTAATGTATGTACACAGTGACTGCACCAGCAGAATAGTGAGTGCAGCTCTGGAGTATAACACAGGATGTAACTCAGGATCAGTAATGTAATGTATGTACACAGTGACTGCACCAGCAGAATAGTGAGTGCAGCTCTGGAGTATAATACAGGATGTTACTCAGGATCAGTAATGTAATATATGTACACAGGGACTGCACCAGCAGAATAGTGAGTGCAGCTCTGGAGTATAATACAGGATGTAACTCAGGATCAGTAATTTATGTACAGTCATGGCCAAAAGTTTTGAGAATGACACAAATATTATATTTTCACATGATCTGCTGCCCTCTGGTTTTTATGTGTGTTTGACAGATGTTTTTATCACAGACAGAAATATAATAATTGTAAACATATAAGTAACAAAAGCTTATATTGACAGTTAGAATGAGTTAATGCAGCAAGTCAATATTTGCAGTGTTGACCCTTCTTCTTCAGGACCTCTGCAATTCTCCCAGGCATGCTCTCAATCAACTTCTGGACCAAATCCTGACTGATAGTAGTCCATTCTTGCACAATCAATGCTTTCATTCTGTCAGAATTTTTAGGTTTTTGTTTGTCCACCCGTCTCTTGATGATTGACCACAAGTTCTCAATGGGATTAAGATCTGGGGAGTTTCCAGGCCATGGACCCAAAATCTCTATGTTTTTGTTCCCTGAGCCATTTAGTTATCACCTTTGCTTTATGGCAAGGTGCTCCATCATGCTGGAAAAGGCATTGTTGATCGCCACACTGCTCTTGGAGGGTTGTGAGAAGTTGCTCTTGGAGGACATTCTGGTACCATTCTTTATTCATGGCTGTGTTTTAGGCAAGACTGTGAGAGAGCCGATTCCCTTGGCTGAGAAGCAACCCCACACATGAATGGTTTCAGGATGCTTAACAGTTGGCATGAGACAAGACTGGTGGTAGCGCTCACCTTGTCTTCTCCGAATGAGGTGTTTTCCTGATGTCCCAAACAATCGAAAAGGGGATTCATTAGAGAAAATAACTTTACCCCAGTCCTCAGCAGTCCACTGCCTGTACCTTTTGCAGAATATCAGTCTGTCCATGATGTTTTTTTCTGGAGAGAAGTGGCTTCTTTGCTGCCCTCCTTGAGACCAGGCCTTGCTCCAAGAGCCTCCGCCTCACAGTGCGTGCAGATGCACTCACACCTGCCTGCTGCCATTCCTGAGCAAGCTCTGCACTGCTGGTAGCCCGATCCCGCAGCTGAAACACTTTTAAGAGACGGTCCTGGCGCTTGCTGGTCTTTCTTGGGTGCCCTGGCCCCTGAAGCCTTTTTGGCAACAATGGAACCTCTCTCCTTGAAGTTCTTGATGATGCGATAGATTGTTGACTGAGGTGCAATCTTTCTAGCTGCGATACTCTTCCCTGTTAGGCCATTTTTGTGCATTGCCATGATGACTGCACGTGTTTCTTTAGAGATAACCATGGTTAACAGAAGAGAAACAATGATGCCAAGCACCAGCCTCCTTTTAAAGTGTCCAGTGGTGTCATTCTTACTTAATCATGACAGATTGATCTCCAGCCATGTCCTCATCAACCACCCACACCTGTGTTAATGGAGCAATCACTGAAAAGAGGTTAGCTGGTCCTTTTAAGGCAGGGCTGCAATGATGTTGAAATGTGTTTTGGGGGATAAAGTTCATTTTCTAGCCAAATATTGACTTTGCAAGTAATTGCTGTTAAGCTGATCACTCTTTATAACATTCTGGAGTATATGCAAATTGCCATTAGAAAAACTGAAGCAGTAGACTTTGTAAAAATTAATATTGTGTCATTCTCAAAACTTTTGGCCATGAATGTACACAGTGACTGCACCAGCAGAATAGTGAGTGCAGCTCTGGGGTATAATACAGGAGGTAACTCAGGATCAGTAATGTATGTACACAGTGACTGCGCCAGCAGAATAGTGAGTGCAGCTCTGGAGTATAATACAGGATGTAACTCAGGATCAGTAATGTAATGTATGTACACAGTGACTGCACCAGCAGAATAATGAGTGCAGCTCTGGAGTATAATACAGGATGTAACTCAGGATCAGTAATGTAATGTATGTGCACAGTGACTGCACCAGCAAATAGTGAGTGCAGCTCTGGAGTATAATACAGGATTTAACTCTGGATCAGTAATGTAATGTATGTACACGTGACTGCACCAGCAGAATAGTGAGTGCAGCTCTGGAGTATAATACAGATGTAACTCAGGATCAGTGATGTAATGTATGTACACAGTGACTGCGCCAGCAGAATAGTGAGTGCAGCTCTGGAGTATAATACAGGAGGTAACTCAGGATCAGTAATGTATGTACACAGTGACTGCGCCAGCAGAATAGTGAGTGCAGCTCTGGAGTATAATACAGGATGTAACTCAGGATCAGTAATGTAATGTATGTACACAGTGACTGCACCAGCAGATTAATGAGTGCAGCTCTGGAGTATAATACAGGATGTAACTCAGGATCAGTAATGTAATGTATGTGCACAGTGACTGCACCAGCAGAATAGTGAGTGCAGCTCTGGAGTATAATACAGGATGTAACTCTGGATCAGTAATGTAATGTATGTACACAGTGACTGCACCAGCAGAATAGTGAGTGCAGCTCTGGAGTATAATACAGGATGTAACTCAGGATCAGTGATATAATGTATGTACACAGTGACTGCGCCAGCAGAATAGTGAGTGCAGCTCTGGAGTATAATACAGGATGTAACTCATGATCAGTAATGTAATGTATGTACACAGTGACTGCACCAGCAGAATAGTGAGTGCAGCTCTGGACCATCCCACAGGAAGGGGCGGAGCTTGCCATGCGGTCTGACTGTGGTGCCTGTGTGTGTGTAGCCCTGGTGTTAGGCACACGCAGTACCCTGGAGAGTGTGTGGCGAGACAGCAGTTTAATGCTAAATATTCATTCACTCGACATATACTAGACACACCCTTAGGGTAGTGGAGTTTACTCTTGAGGGAGTGGTCAAGGTAGTATGTGTTGGAGTGATTTTGTGAGTCTAGTTCCTGTCTTCGGACAGTGAGGACGTGTAGAGTGAGTGTCTAGACTTCAGAGAGAGAAGACGTCTGGAGGGAGGAAGGAGTCTAGCCTGCTTTATCATACAGTTCATATCGTGGAGTCTGGTATAGGTGTTTGAATTCACCTTAGCCTAGTCAGAGCTGTATCACCTCCTCAGCATACACTGAAGGAAAGAAGAAGTTTAGTACAGAAAGTCTTCAGCATCCCTGTCTAAAGGACGGTATCAGGTTTCAGAGACGTGCTCCTGCCTGTTGATAACTGAGCATCTGTAGCTAACTTTGAAGTAAGGAAAAGAAAGAAGTGACTGCTCGACCCTTGGCTAGTTTGAGTGCTTATGTTACCAGCGTGGACAAGGCGAAAGGCAAAGTGGATTTATTGGATTAGTGCTTACGGATTGAAGAAGTCCAGCACATTGCACCGGTCACTGGGGACCGAAGGGTCACTGTTGTTTCAAGCACAGTGATAAGAAAACCAGGAATTTACCGGACCTTAGGTCGCGGCAAACAAGCCCCTTATAGTCAGTACGTAACTGGGGTCAGGGGAAGTGAAGACTTTGAGTCAGTGCACGACAAATAAGAATTCAGCTTCTTCGCAGGAAGGCTCCTAACACAAAGCTGACTGGGCAGGTACAGCTATAGATTAGCTGCAGATTTTGAGGGAACTACGCTTCAGGCTGGTTGTACTCGTTGTTTTGGAAGTAAAGGAGGCCCCTAACTTGTCCAGCTGCTGTCTCAAGACACACTCTCCTTGGATCAGCCTCCCTGGGACCTGCCTGAAACATCTTACAAGTAAAGGTATGGAAAGACGCTGACCGTGTGAGACTGTGTTCTTTATCTGCACCGACTTCACAATTCCCATAGACTTTGAGGGACCAGTCCCACCTGTAGGGGACCCGACATCTAGCTGCATCATCATCCCCTCAGAGATCTACAGCAGCGCTGGTACTAATTACCAGAATACTACAGGTGGCGTCACGAACTGTACATAAATCAATCCCCTGTAAAAAATATCCCCAACATACGCCAGACCGCCAGGGCCACAGACCGAGCCACAGCTACCTGTGACAATCCCCATAGACTTCCATGGGCTCGGCTCTGAGTACCCCATTGCCCTGGTAACCCACAATTGTGGTGGCGGGTCGACACAAAAACTTGGCGTCACGAACAGGATGCGAAACTCGCGAAATTGCGAGCCCTGTGTGCCTAAGGACTTGTTTTGTGAAAAAGGACTGTTTGCACTTTTGGCGCCAAAATCGCCATTTTGTCGCCATATTCGCGCCCTCAGGCGCTGGAGAAGAAGGTGGGCGTACCTTCGTGGGCGTCTACCCCCCTGTGGCGCGAAGAAAAAGCCGGCCTTCTCAAAGTGCTATTACAAATGCGATCCTGCCCTACAGCAAAGGAGGTCCGCCTCCTCTTCACCCTTTCCCTGCGAGGAGGAGGAGACGCAAACCCCACCTCCACGGAAGAGACCGGATGTCTCCGCAGAAAGGAAGAAGAATCTTCTGGAACATCATGGAGGCAGGACGTGTGCAGCCGAGCTGGGAAGCGGAGGAAGGCAGGCCCCGTGCCCCAGCCAAGCTGCCACCAACACCGAGTTATCCGTGATCCTGCACCTGAAGCAGGCGTTGCTTGAGACAAGAGAAGAAAATGCACGCCTGAGGAAGATGGTCCAGGACCAACCTGGCTTTGAAGAAATTGAGAGACGCCGGCGTACCCTGGAACAGCGGAGGCTGTGGGACACGGTGGTCTCTCCCCTCAATGACCCCCCCACGATTCCAGATACCGAAGAGTCTGCTGCCCAAGGCGAAGGAGCAACCGGAGGCTGCCCCCGAAAGTACCGATCCGATCCCACCGGTTGAAGCGGTGGAAGCGAAGGAGGTTGAGGAGGTACAGCCAATCCCGGAACGCCCGCCCGGCCAAGAGGCCGCAGCAGATGATCGGTCCCCGGCAGGGACACCGGAGGGGTCCTGTCCGTCGCTACCAGACGTGGACTGGGACGAAATGGCGCGCCTGGATGACGTCGCCTATACCGCCCAGTGGGAACAAAGAATGGCAGAGTCGTGAGGAGAAGAAGAAACGCCAGCAGGAGGAAGAGCGGGAAACTCAGAGGAACCGTCAGCGACAATATGCCGAGCTGATCGCGGACAAAGAGACTGTCCGGAGAGATAAAGGTACTCTGAGGGAACCGCGGCGGCAGGGGTGTGTGACTGAGTTCCAGCTCCGGAAGGGCTGGGGCTTTATCCGTGAACCGGGCCTCTACCCAGCGGTCTTTGTCAGCAGGCGTGACGTAGAATCCCACCTGCCGCAAGGCCATCCCGGGAGGGACTTAGTAAATGGAGATATCGTCACATATACGCGGCACTGGGGAATGAAGGGATGGTATGCCTTAACGTCACCGTCGTCCGTGACCCCGTCCCAGACGCAGGTACCGTCACCATTACCGCAGCGTCCCCGTTTCCAGCTCAAGCAGTAACCGGCCGTGCCCCAGCATCGCCCCCTGCAAAGTCATCGCAACTAGCGACCCAGAGTTCATCGCAAATTAAAGCCACCTCTTCATCGCAACTAGCGACCCAGAGTTCATCGCAAATTAAAGCCACCGCTACATCGCAACATGCGACCCAGTCTCGATCGCAATCCCTAACGCGGTCCATATCGCTAACTGTGATTGAGACGCAATCGGTGTCATGTGGAGAGAGTGTACCCGTTGCGCCCCTAGAGGTTCGCACCAGAACTGTGGCGACCCAGACCCTGATCGCAGCACATGATTTGCTAGTCCTGGGATCTAGGGCCCATTGCGTTGTTCCAGCCCCCGGGGTGGAAAATGTATTGGAAAGTGTATTTGCAGAAAATGAATAAGATAGTGAAGAATTGGTGAGATCCCTATCGGGTCTACCAAAAGTAAAAAAGTTTGAAATGTTTTATAAAGTTTTGCACAAAATTATATAGTGAATATATATATTTCTACTGTAGAATGCCCGGCTGGGGTAAATGGTAAATAGTAACTAGAAAAAGTTTTTGCACTTTAGTATTATGTGATATTTTATAATATGTCTTTGGTTTTACATTGGACTTGGAGGTTAAGGACTATGCTAACCCAGAACTTACTTGTAAATAGTTGCGCTTCGGTGCTTTATCTTGGTTTTACATAAACCATTACAACTACCTCTGAAAACAAAACCCGTGTGGTGTGGCACTGAGTGAGGTCTGCAATTGGACGTCCTGCAGCCCACCCAGGACCCACGTTGAAGGTTTGGTGCGGGTCCTTCACAAGTATCTTGTATATTTATTGAATGCTATTTAATATTTGTATTTTTCTATAAAGTTTGCAACGTTCAAGATATTCTCACCTCCCGGATGGGAAGATGTTATGTTTAATGTTTATTGCATAAACAAAATGTCTCTTTTGTATTTTACAGCCCGGGAGTGCTGTCTTTTACCATGGGGGAATGTGTAGCCCTGGTGTTAGGCACACGCAGTACCCTGGAGAGTGTGTGGCGAGACAGCAGTTTAATGCTAAATATTCATTCACTCGACATATACTAGACACACCCTTAGGGTAGTGGAGTTTACTCTTGAGGGAGTGGTCAAGGTAGTATGTGTTGGAGTGATTTTGTGAGTCTAGTTCCTGTCTTCGGACAGTGAGGACGTGTAGAGTGAGTGTCTAGACTTCAGAGAGAGAAGACGTCTGGAGGGAGGAAGGAGTCTAGCCTGCTTTATCATCAGTTCATATCGTGGAGTCTGGTATAGGTGTTTGAATTCACCTTAGCCTAGTCAGAGCTGTATCACCTCCTCAGCATACACTGAAGGAAAGAAGAAGTTTAGTACAGAAAGTCTTCAGCATCCCTGTCTAAAGGACGGTATCAGGTTCAGAGACGTGCTCCTGCCTGTTGATAACTGAGCATCTGTAGCTAACTTTGAAGTAAGGAAAAGAAAGAAGTGACTGCTCGACCTTGGCTAGTTTGAGTGCTTATGTTACCAGCGTGGACAAGGCGAAAGGCAAAGTGGATTTATTGGATTAGTGCTTACGGATTGAAGAAGTCCAGCACATTGCACCCGGTCACTGGGGACCGAAGGGTCACTGTTGTTTCAAGCACAGTGATAAGAAAACCAGGAATTTACCGGACCTTAGGTCGCGGCAAACAAGCCCCTTATAGTCAGTACGTAACTGGGGTCAGGGGAAGTGAAGACTTTGAGTCAGTGCACGACAAGATAAGAATTCAGCTTCTTCGCAGGAAGGCTCCTAACACAAAGCTGACTGGGCAGGTACAGCTATAGATTAGCTGCAGATTTTGAGGGAACTACGCTTCAGGCTGGTTGTACTCGTTGTTTTGGAAGTAAAGGAGGCCCCTAACTTGTCCAGCTGCTGTCTCAAGACACACTCTCCTTGGATCAGCCTCCCTGGGACCTGCCTGAACATCTTACAAGTAAAGGTATGGAAAGACGCTGACCGTGTGAGACTGTGTTCTTTATCTGCACCCGACTTCACAATTCCCATAGACTTTGAGGGACCAGTCCCACCTGTAGGGGACCCGACATCTAGCTGCATCATCATCCCCTCAGAGATCTACAGCAGCGCTGGTACTAATTACCAGAATACTACAGGTGGCGTCACGAACTGTACATAAATCAATCCCTGTAAATATATCCCCAACATACGCCAGACCGCCAGGGCCACAGACCGAGCCACAGCTACCTGTGACAATCCCCATAGACTTCCATGGGCTCGGCTCTGAGTACCCCATTGCCCTGGTAACCCACAATTGTGGTGGCGGGTCGGGGCGGAGCTTGCCATGCGGTCTGACTGTGGTGCCTGTGTGTGCTGCTCAGGAAGGGAGGTTTTTCCATCCAGGACTTTTTGTCTGCCTCCTTCCCAGGAAAGAAGGCTCATCTTGGGACTGGCCTCCGGGCAGGGCCCCCGGTTCCCACCTCCCGGTCCAAGCCGGCGGGGGGTGGAAGGACTCCCAATCCGGCTAGGATAACAAAATCTGGCAAAGGATCCAGCATGAGGACCCGCAGTACCCCAGAGGCCATGGCCGCGGCGGCTCCTTCCCCCGGAGGTAGGCCGAGTACGAGCAGGGGTGCTGCAGCGGGGCCCCTAAAGTGGGGCACCAAGATGGCGAAAGAAACCACCGTGGTCTATGGTTCCCGTGTCCATGCGCACCTCTGTGAGTATGAGGACGCCTCAAGAAAGCTAAGATCCCTCTGGGGGAGTTGAGGGTAGCTAAGGAGAGGTCCAACAGGGCCTCCGGCAATAAGAAGGCCGAGCTATCCGCCGCGGTCAGAAAAATCCAGAGAGCCATAGAAGACCTGGCAACCCGGAGGTGCGAGATTCTGGCCGGCAGCGGGCCCTTCCGTGAAAAGCTGGAAAATGACGACCGGTTCAGAGCCATGGCCGGAGGGGCTCCTGAGGGGCCACGGAGCCTCAGCCAGGCGGTGGAGGAGGAGGAAGAGGAATGCGAGGAGGAGGTCGTGCCCTACTCACCGCCTGGTGGCCTGGTAAGAGATCTCCAGGCGTCGCACAGCGGGATAGCCCCCGAGCAAGTGGCTCTCCCGCCAGATTCTGGCTCTTCAGAGGGCAGCGAGTGCGAGGGGGAGGATGAGGATGGTGGTAGTAGTAGCAGTGAGGGGGGCTGCCTCGTCATGCAGCAGATCCGGCAGATCGAGTCCCTGGTCCGGTTTAACCAGCTGCAGTTCGGGGATGAGATCTGCGATGACGAGGCAACCAGGAGGGGGATGAAGAGAAAAGCTAAGAAGAAGGTAAAAAAAACAGCTGTTGTCCAGAAGTTTGTGTATGTCCCCCTCTCTGGGGCCCCCGGTCCCGCTGTGCGGCACCCGCTACCCACCCCGGCTCGGGCTCTGTTGTGGGTCCGCAGCAAGGGAGCGGGGAGATTACAGGCCATGACACGCAGGGCGCCGCCTCTGTTTGTGGTAATGGAGGGGGTAGTGACGTGTCTGATATGGAGCATGGTGTGGAGGGCGGCCCAGTGGTGGGCAAGAGAGTGGCAGCCGGGACCGCATCTCCAGCGGTGAGCGCTGTGGTGTCTGGGTCCCCCACTTACGGATCCGTTACTGAATCGCTTCTGGGGACCCAGGCACCCAGTAAGTGAAGGGGGCGGGGCCTGCGGCTCCGGCAGAGCCGGCTCATAAGAAACAACTGGTGCGGTCAGCTCCCTGGCGGGTTCTGCGGTGACGTCTGGGCTGGGGGCCCCGCCGCCGGTTAATGCTAAGGGGGAGTGGCTTAGCCTGGGGCCGGCCGCCGGAGTCGCTGTGCCCAAGCTGTTTGTGGCCCAGGGTGTGGTGGTTGGGGGCGCTGTGCCCCGGGGGACTGGTACCGCTGGGGGGGCCCCTGGGGGTGGTCCCGGCTCCGGGTCGGCTCCGGGGGTCCCGCTGCGGCCGGTCTCGGGGGGTGTGGCCTCCTCGGCACCCACCGCCCATGTGGGTGCAGCTTCTGACCTCTGTGCTGTGAAGCTGGAGGCTGGGGGCGTGGCTTCCCAGCAAAAGGAAAAAAAAATGGTAAAGATCAGCAGTGAAGCAGAGACTGCAGCTGCAGCAGACAGCAGCAAGGGCGCATGCCTGGCCGGGTCCCCTGAGTCTGGGGCTTACCTGCAGTGGGGGCGCCGGCGAGGAGCCAGGATGGAGCTGGAGGCAGGACTGCTCCTGGCTTGGTCTCTGCCAGTGGGAGAGAAGGCAGCTCTGTGCAGGCTGTGGAGGCAGTGCTGCTGAAGCCCAATGGCAGCACAGGTCTTAAAGGGCCAGCAGCACGGTGTGGACAGAACCCCCGGCAGGGAAGATGCCACCATTAGGTGGTGGTAGCAGTGTGGAAATGGTAAAATCTGTAAGTTCCCAAAAAGTGAGGCAAAATATTGACCCCAGTGTGCATGTGAGTGAGAGTGGGGTGACTGATGCCGTGGATGAGGAGGGTGTGGGTATGGAAGTGTCTGCGGTTGAGGATGCGGGTGGCAGTGTGTCTAAAGTGGCAAGTGTGAATGGGGTGTCTGAGGGTACTGGAAGGAGGGGGGAGGGGGCCAGTCCATCTGCCCCCCCAGCCGCCGGTCCTCTGAGTTATTCGGGGTGGGTGGCTGGAGCCTCAGGGTCTGGTCAAGGGGTTTCCTCGCCTCTGGACCTCAGGGATGGCGTCTTGCGGCGCCGTTTCCTGGAGGCCCTCAAAAAGGGAGAACGGACGATCAATGTAGAGGGCAGAGAGGTGGACTTGGCCTTTTGGCTGGATAGATACGGCCTGGCTGCCTTCCAAGATAAAAGGGAGGGGGAAACGGTTTGGTCCCTCCCAACAGCCGGGCAGGGGGTGGCCAGGCGGAATGTGGTCCATCTTCGGTGGAGGGGCAGTGAAGCGTGCCCGCCAAGAGCGAGGGTTGTGGAGCTCCTTCTGAAGATGGACTTCAGGGCGACGGACATCTTTGCCCTGATTCATCCGTTTGGCACCTCCTTCTTCGATGTCAGTTTTGTTCGGCCAGAGGGCCTAGAGCTTTTCTGGTCGAATTTCGAACTGGCAAAGGGGGAGCCCGGCTGGCGAGACTTTGCCGTACAGGCGGTGTCTCGCCAAAATAGTGTAAAGAGGGTGACCGTTTTGACAAGTAACGAGTCACTCTCTGGGGTCGACATCATGACGTGGCTTTCCCGTTATGGGGAAGTCACGGACGTCCCTAAGAAAAATAGGGACGAGTTTGGCATTTGGTCAGGGGGCTGGACCTTCATGGTAAAGTTGAAGGTTTCAGGAGGTACGGTCACCCACATCCCCTCCTCAGCATTTCTGGGGAGGGACAGAATCCAGATCTTCTACCAGGGGCAACCGAAGGTCTGCCACAGGTGCGGTGATCCCCGCCACTTCAGCGCAGGCTGCAAGGTGCAGAAGTGTGCCTTGTGTGGCAGGGTAGGTCATCTTGCCGCGGCCTGTGGTGACATTAGGTGTCACCTGTGTGGTGACCTAGGTCACCCGTATAGCCGCTGCCCCCGCTCCTTTTCCGGCACCATCTCTGGCCAGCGGGGGGGAGCCATGGGGGGTTCCCGGTGGTGCAACCTCTGCTGGGGCTGGGGGTGGAGGCGTGAGGGGAGCTGAGGGTCAGTGAGGAAAGGCGAGGCTGGTACATCTGCCCACCAGTGGCAACAGGTGAGGCACCATAAGGGCAGGGGGCAGGATAAGCGTCAGGCAACTGGGGTGATGACTGCCCCCACCCTGGAGGCGGCAGCCGAAGCCTCTGAGGCCCTGGGGGAGAAGGCGGTGAGCGAGGAGATCCGGAGTATGGAGAGGGAGGGTTTGGCTGCTTCTGATAACTCTTCCCAGTATGAAAGTGTGGATGAAGAGGTGGTGGAGCAGCCTAAAAAAACGGGTGACAATCGTACCGGTAAGAGGCGGAAGAAGAAGAACAAGGCTAAAAAATCTAATGCCCCCCCCTGACCGCTAGGGTGCCCACGGAAGGGCTCACCGGCTCCCCTCTGATCCCCCTCTCCAATCGGTTCCAAGCCCTCGATGACTCTGCTGTGTCGGAGGTCGGGGGTGAGGGGCCGGATGCAACATCTGGGGTGCCTTCAGGGAGTGGCGAGGTCCGTCCTCCGGGGGATTCACACTCCTCTGGCGGGGGGACTACCTCGGGGTCCAGGGGCGAGGAATCTAGTGCTGGGAAGGAGGTGTCCACTGCTGCTAAGGAGGATATGGACACCTCGGTGTCTTTAAAGAGGAGGGGTGAGTCGGGTTCCTCCTCAGAGGGGGAGAGGAAATCTGGGGGTACGGTTAAAAAACAGGCCGTCTAACTCAATCACCCATGATGGCGGAACCTACCCCGTTGACTCTGGCGTCGATTAATGTCGCCAGCATAAAGTCGGATACGGCTAGATTTACGGCCTTTGATTTTTTCACCCGGGTTGAGGCTGATGTTTTATTTTTTCAGGAGACCAGACTAACGGACCTGGGGTCCATCCACAAAGCAAAGAGGGAATGGAGGAGTGGGCCCTCATACTGGTCTCTTGCGGCCGAGCCGTTATAGCGGGGTAGCGGTCCTTTTTAAGACCGCGGAGGTGGAATGCAGACGGGTGATCGAGGTAGAAATGGGGAGATGTTTGGTCCTTGACGTCTTCATGAGGGGACAGGAGCTTCGGCTCATCAATATCTATGGCCCGCAATCTAAGTGGGACCGTAAATGTCTCTTCCTGAGGATCAAGCCCTATCTTTTACGAGCCGGCAGGTGGTCTTCGGTGGGGATTTTAATGCTATAACCAGACTCCGTGATAGGGGAGGCCCCGGAGACCGGCTGACTTATGATAGCGTAGCCTTGAATAGCATAGTAAGCGAAGCTCGCCTGGTGGATGTCCACATCCGGCACACTCCAGGTCACGAGGGTTTCACCTTTTATAGGGGAAGCAGTAGGTCTAGGATAGATAGGTTTTTTTTAAAGGAGGAAGCCGTCTCTTCTGCAGTGTCCGCTGTTGAGGTGGAGTTCTCCGATCACTGTTTAATTTTCTTTACTTTGAATGTTACAGAGACTCCCCGGATGGGGAGAGGCCTATGGAAGCTGAATTCGTCCCTTCTGGAAGAAGCGGAAGTAAGACAGTCCTTTGAGGAATTTCTTCAGAGCCAGGTACCTCTCTTGGGTCTTTGTAGCAGTAAGTCTGAGTGGTGGGAGATCTTCAAAAGAAGGGTCGCAAGGTTCTTCCGTCAGCTCTCGAGCCTCAGGGGCCTGAACAGGTACCGCCTGTATCGGCAGCTGGGGAGGAAACTCGAGCAGCTCGTCTCGACTGGAGGGGACCGAGAGGAAATCTCCAGGGTGAAGACCTTGCTCAAGGGGTGCCAGTACGATAGGCACACATCCTTGGTTTTTGAGAGGGATTTCGGGAGGTACCGCTCGCCCGACCCTTACAGAAACTGCAGGTTGTCAGTGAATTGTAAGATGGTGACAGGACTGATCGACAGTACGGGGTCCCTGAACAGATCCAAATCAGGGATCCTGGAGGTGGTCAGATCCTTCTACTCGCATCTCTTGGGGAGGAGGGATCCTGATCGGGATGAGATGTCGGCTTTCCTGGCTGAAACCATCCCTGAGCGGGGGATGACCCCTCTCTTCATGTTTTGGCAGAAGCAATCAGGGAAGAGGAAGTGAGACGGGCGATTGATGGGCTACGGCCCAAAAAGTCGCCCGGTCCGGATGGCTTAACATCCGAGTTCTACAAGACTTTTCGGGACTCTTTGGTCCCCCTCTTGACTGAGGTGTTTAATGAGTGCCTCTCCTCGGACACTCTGCCCAGTTCAATGAGGAAGTCAGCCCTGATTATCCTGTCAAAGGGTAAAGACTCGTCCCGTATTGAGAATTGGCGTCCCATAGCGCTTCTCAATACGGACCGAAAGGTTCTGGCAAAGGTGCTTTTTAATCGGTTGGTGAAGTTTGCACCCCGGCTCCTTTCGGGGGCCCAGCACTGCTCTGTTCCAGGCCGCAGTACATTTAGTGCTGTGCTCGGTGTCCGAGAGGCAGTGGAGCAGGGCAGGGCAGGTCACTGGAAGGGGTACTTGCTGTCCTTAGACCAGGCAAAGGCCTTTGACCGGGTTAACCATGAGTACCTCTGGTCCGTTCTTCTGAGGTACGGTCTGCCTGGGAGGTTTGTTGATTGGTTGAGAGTTTTATACAATGGGGCAGAGACTTTTCCGCTAGTGAACGGTTGGGTCGGACACCCTTTTGAGGTGAGGTCTGGTGTCCGCCAGGGCTGTCCTCTGAGCCCATGTTATACGTGTTCGCGATCGACCCCCTTTTAAGGAGGGTGGAGCGCGGACCGTTGGTGGGAGTCGGGATGGACCGGGCGGTGCCGGAGGCCGCCTTGAGGGTAGTGGCGTATGCTGACGACATTTCCCTTTTTGTATCCTCGAGAGAGGAGGCGGATTGGGTGATGTCTGAGGTTGAACGCTACTCGGTGGCATCCGGGTCCATGATCAACCGGGACAAGTGTGAGAGTCTCTGGCTGGGAGGGGGAGATCCAAGTTTTGATCTCCCGGACACCCTTCCAGGGCCTCAGGCCACAGCAAAAATATTAGGCATCAGTTTCGGCCCGGGGGACTATCCCCAGCAAAACTGGGAGGGCAGACTTAAGATTGCCGCCCAGAAGGTGAATCAGTGGAAGGGTTGGTCCTTGACCCTAAGGGAAAGGGTTAGTCTTGCCAAGGGCTATTTGCTTCCTTTGCTAATATATCTAGGCAGCGTCTGCATCTTGCCAGAGCCTCTTTGGACACGGGTCTACAGCCTGTTTTTCCAATTATTATGGGGAAATAGGCTGAACCTAATCAAGAGAGAGGTCACGTACCGCACGAGGAGACTAGGAGGGTTGGGTATGGTCAACCCAGTGGTGTTTCTAGTAAACACCTTTCTTAAGGCAAACATCGCCAACCTCTGGTCAGAGAGGGCTCCTCCGTGGGTATTCTCCTGTAGGGGGTGGTTTCGGCCTTTCTTCCAGGAATGGGAGACAGGTGGGCAGGTGAAGGACCTTCGTACACCTCATGGGCATCTTCCGGCTTACGTTACCCCGGTTCTGAAGGTGATCCGTCGGTGGGGTCTGGGAGTGTGGGAGATCAGGATCATGTCGAGAAGGTTTCTTGACAATAGGGTCCTGTTGACCCACTTTCAGAAGCCCCTGGCGCTCAGGGATTGCCCAAGCCGGGATCTGGAGGTGGGGCTCGGGTTATTGAACTCTAAGCGGATCCCCTTGGAGTTTTGGGACTTGGCTTGGCGCTGCTTCCATGGGAAGCTGTATGTGAGGGACAACCTGAAGTACAGGAGCTCTGATGACCGGGATTGTCCCCGCGAGGAGTGTGGTGGCATGCTTGAAAGCATGGAGCACTTCCTGCTTCGGTGTCCCTTTAATACAGAGGTCTACAGCAGGGTGGGTGCTTCCATTGGCTGGCCCAGGCTGGCAAGCCTCTCCTATGCGGAGTGGGCCTATGGGGCATTCAGGTCCCTTGGTGGCCGAGATCGGGGCACTGTTTTCTTAGTTAGTTTAGTAACTAGGTTCTGCACGTGGAATGCACGGTGTCTAGTGTCTACTCAGCGGAAAGTCCTCCCCAGGGAAGAGGTGATTAGGAACATCCTGGGTGACCTGGCAAAAGTGCGCTCCCTGGAGTTTGAGAGGCTGGGTGCAGGGAAGGCCTCTCTCCTATGGAGGGGTTTCTCCTTTAATGTGCCCTAGGGTGAGTTAGGTTCTGTGTGCCTGTGATAGGGCTGTTAGTATTTTTTATCCTTTTATCTTTATTTTGTAGGGTCAGATAGATGTGTAGGGACAGGGAGGGACAGATAGGGACAGTCTTTAGGGACAGGTAGTTAGTATTAGGTTGGTAGTGAGGGTCAGTGAGGGACAGGTAGGGGCAGGTAGGGAGAGGTTGGTAGGGCTATAGGGACAGGATTTTCTCTTTTGTGTTGTTAGGGAGGGTCAGGTTGATGTGCGGTAGATTAGGGTGAGAGCCTCTATGGTCTCCAGTTCCTGGTGGTGGGCTGTAACCCTCACGTATAGATTTTTGTTTTGGAATTGGTAACCTGGGTATAGGGCTTGCAAGCATTGAACTTGGGCCTGTTCTTTGGTCATGGTTAAGGTGTGTAGTGGTTATTATTGATAGGTGTTATTATTGATATATGTTATTATAAGGTTGTGTATATATACTGTATATATATGTTGTATGTGTACTATAATTCTTGTAGGGGGATTTAGTTTAGGTGGGGTGAGGGGTTTCTTGGGGGGAGGGGGGATGGGTTTTGGAGAATGGACGTCCGGCGGGATGCCAAGAAGATTTGCTGTGTAAGAAAGGCCACAAACTTTCGTGGGACCTGGTGTGATAGGCCACAAACTTTCGTGGGACCTTTGGGGGAATGGTGGTGGTTTAGTTTAGGAAAAATAATAAAAAAAAATATATAATTAAAAATTAAAAAAAACAAAAAAATATGTATATACGAGGTATAGTATGTGTGTATATATATGTATATGAAGATTGTATCATTAATTTTGGCCAGGTGGCCTATTTACTTTCTTTAGGGCAGTTGGCTGAATTTTGTTTTTTTTTTCTAGAGGTGAATGCATGGGTATGAGTGTATGAGGGAAAAAAAAAAAAAGGATATAGGTTGAGGTCTCTTCCCTTGCCGGGGGTGTTAATGAAATGGAGAGAAACATTTTGTTTCTATATATCTGTTGGACATTGGACTTTTGGGATTTATGGATAATGTTTTTGTTATTGAGTTTGTCTGTAAGTTTTGTCTATGGTTTGCCTGTAAGTTTAGTTTTGTATTTTTTTATAATAAAAGAGATACAGGATGTGTCTCGACCACGCACCACAATTGTGGGTTACCAGGGCAATGGGGTACTCAGAGCCGAGCCCATGGAAGTCTATGGGGTTGTCACAGGTAGGGGTGGCTCGGTCTGTGGCCCTGGCGGTCAGGCGTATGTTGGGGGTATATTTACAGGGGATATATATATATACAGTTCGTGACGCCACCTGTAGTCTCTGGTAATTTGTACCAGCGCTGCTGTAGATCTCTGAGGGGATGGTGAGGCAGCTAGATGTCGGGTCCCCTACAGGTGGGACTCTTCCCTCAGGTCGATGGTTATGATGGGGTAGTGCAGGAATGCAATCAAATAACACAGTCTCACACATCAGCGTCTTTCCATACCTTTACTTCAAGTTGTTCAGGCAGGTCCCAGGGAGGCTGATGGGGTTGATGGAGGATGAGCTTTGAGGCAACGGCTAAGCAAGTTAGGGGCCTCCTTTACTTTCCAATGATGATGAGTACAACCAGCATGAAGCGTAGTTCCCTCTAGAATCTCCAGCTATTCCAAAGCTGTGCTCCCCGGTCAGTTTTGTGGTTGGAGCCTTCTTCTGAGAGAGCTGAGTTCCAATTCCTGTCGTGCACTGACTCAAGGTTCTCACTCTCCCTGACCCCAGTTACGTACTGACTCTTCAGGGGCTGCTTTCCGTTACCTAAGGTCCGGTAAGCCTCTGGGTTTCCTACCACCATGCATGAAGCTATGGTGATGCTTCGGTCTCCAGTGACCGGTAACAATATGCAGGTATTCTATACCGATGGCACTTTTCTGTTCTCTTCCACTATGCCCTTCGCTTTGCTCAGTCTCTCAACAGATGTCTCAGTCCGTCCTCTAGTGGGGCACAGCTCTGACCAGGCTGAGGTGAACTGGCTCACCTTTACTGGACTCCACTTTCTGAACTGCACAAAGACTGCACTTCCTAACTCTTTCGAGTCACTGACTGAACTCTACTCAGACTACTCAGCACTCCCTCCACACCCCTGCTGGGTGTGTCCGAAGTGTACGTGATATCATGGAGCCCTTAACCGTTACCTCTCCACTCATCCTCCTGGTATTGTGTACCAGGGCTACACATTCCCCCATGGTAAACGACAGCACTCCCGGGCTGTGAAATACAAGAGACATTTTTGTTTATGCATTAAACATCAACATTAAACATTAATTCGTCCCATCCGGGAGGTAAGGATGTCTTTAACGTTGCTAACAACACATTGAATATAGAAAAAAATACGAAATATTAAATAAACATGTTTATAAATAAACGACAATATTCTTGTGAAGGACCCGCACCAAACCTTCAACGTGGGTCCTGGGTGGGCTGCAGGACATCCGAATGCAGACCTCACTCAGTGCCTCACCACACGGGTTTTATGTTCAGAGGTAAGTCAAGGCTTCGTGTGAAACCATTAAAAGGCACCTTAGTGCAACTATTTACAAGATAAGTTCTGGGCTGGCACAGTCCTCAGCCTCTGAGTCCATTATAAGACACCATAAGGAAAAGACACATTTATATATATACTTTTTACAATATTCACATTAATTTGTTATAATTACTGCTGGTATCGAATGGGTATCTTCCCTTTTGTGATTCGCTCTGATCTACGTGGAGTAGCTTCAGGTATATTAAGTTGTGATCTGTCTGCACTGCGTAACGGCAAACTATAGAACTGCCTCAATCTTTCTATGGATCTGGCAAGCGTACTGATGGCTGGGCGGTGTGAGTCAGCTTCACCAGGGGATCCCATAGTATGGGGCGCTGCTTCAGATGATCCTTCTTGAGATTCCGTAGGTTGAGGTGTTGCTGGAATGGGTAACTCCTGAACGGACTCAACTGGCACCACGGACACAACTGGAGGTAGAACTTCCTCTTGTGACTGATAAAACTGCAACACCGGAACTATTACAGCATCTCCCAGTCGGGGCCAATCCGCAGGAAAATCTCCCAGATCTGTGTGTATGACCTCTTCCTTTCTTTCTCTTGATTGATGACAGGGTTCTTTTCACAAAGCTTTAAGGGTTCTGGACACAATTTCAAATGGTCTCTGGACACAGTGGTTATTGTTCTTCCTCCGTCCTTACTGATGATACAAACTTTTCTGTTGTCATACTTAGAATCTTGTACGACGTAGGGTTCTTGTTCCCACTGGTTATCCAATTTGTGCATTTTCCTTTTTCTTTTTAATACCACTTCTCCAGGCATCAAAGGCTTGGCAGGAGCATTTCTGTTGTAAATATCTTCCTGTTTCTCCCGTGCCTTGTTGAGACTTTCCTCTACACAGATTTGCACTCTTCTGTACTGCTCTTGCCGATTTATGTCCCAGTTTTCAACGGCGTCGTCTGCCTCCGGTTCTACTACTCCAAGTTCTAAATCCATTGGTAGTCTTCCGGGCCTTGCTCTCATAAGATAGGCTGGAGTGCAGTTAGTAGAACTTACAGGTATATGGTTATACAAATCAACCAAATCAGGTAGTAAGTCCGGCCATCGATTTCTGTCTTCCAACGGTATGGATCTCAACAAGTCAAGGACAATATGGTTCATTTTTTCACAAAGACCGTTGGTTTGAGGGTGGTATGGCGTTGTTCTAATTTTCTTGCACCCGTACATGTGACAGAATTCCTTGAATAAATCAGCTTCGAAAGCAGGTCCTTGATCGGTTAATACTTGCTCCGGATACCCATGCGGTCTGCAGAAACTTGCTTGAAAGGTTTTCGCGGCCGTCACTGCGGTCTGATCCTTAACTGGAACAACCACCAGAAATCTGGAGTAATGGTCCACCATGGTCAAGGCGTATGAGTATCCAGATCTACTTGGGACAATTTGACATGGTCCAGGGCCACAATCTCCAAGGGACGAGTCGTCCGGATAGGTTGCAGGGGTGCCTTCTGACTACCGTAGTCCTTTCTTCGGAGACCACAGGGTCCACAGTTCCGACACCACCTCTCAATGGAGCTGCGCATCCCTACCCAGTAGAACCGGCATCTCAACAGGGTCTCCAGCTTTCTCCAGCCAAAGTGTCCTGCTTGATCGTGGTATGCTTCCAACACCATTGGGACGTCTGCCTTGGGGACCACTATTTGCCAGACCATCTCATGGGTTCTGGGATTGACGTATCTCCTGCACAACTTCTCACGGTATAGGAACAACCTGCTTTTCTCGTTCCACAGGAGCTTGGCTGACATAGGTGCATCCTTTTCCAAAGAGGAGCCTTCCTGTCTTAACAACTCCTCTCTGCCCACCTTTACATCTACACATTTTGTCCCGAGTACTTCTACAGGGAGACCATTAGAAGCATACACGGTAAAGTCAGAGCTCGGGGGTTTAAGACTGTCCATTGACCAGTACTTAGTATAGAGGGCATCAGGAATTAGGGTCACCTGAGACCCAGTGTCTAATACAATGCCGGAACTGCAATACCATCTAAGATGATAGACAGGTAGGGTCGCCCACCCACATACCTGCGGTTCCAGTCTAGGGGGCCTGACGGGTATTCTCCTGGGTGTTGGCCCTCGGACCCAGGTTCTGCCGTTTAAAGGACACTGTGGAGACAGATGACCTTTCCGGTTGCATCGGTAACAGATGATCTCTCGACGAGGAGGGTGTTGATCAGAGGTCGCTCCTGGGGGTGGCGTTGTCCTCCTCCGGGGGGGCGACGTCTTCTTTCTTCTCCGGTGCATCCACGGGACGTCTTCTGGGCAGTCTGCTAACAAGATCTTCCCTTCTTCCTCTTTCCGCAGCTGCAGGGCACTCATTACAGCAGCCAGATTTTTAGTCAGCTGGCGCACCTCTGAGCGCAGACAGTCCAATTCACTAGGAGGTGTCACCTGCGCTTTGGCTTCGGCCACTAGCGGGGAACAGGGGGTTACTGCCGGTTCCAGAGTGACTTCAGCCTGATGATGTTGGGTTGCCACCTCAAGTTTGCCCAGGGGCCGCAGCCCTTTTATTGCCATGTCTTTTAGGGCATCAAAGGTAGCATCCGGATGATCTAAGGACCACCATTTACAGTTCTGCGTTCCTCTTGGGATCTCAATCCCTGTATAAATTGTTCTTTCAGCATTTTATTCTCATCAATAGCATTTAAATTATTAACCTGCTTAAGAGCTCTCAGGGCTCCTTGTAGTCGGCAAGCGTAGTCCCGGATGCTGTCACCTGGCTGTTGTGAACAGTGATAGAAGGCCATCCGGAGATCCGTTTCCGTGCGGTCTTCAAATATGGCATGCAGCTTAAGGAAGATCGCAGGTACCGACTCCTGATCAACGGTATCCCAAGTCTCCACTTCCCTCTCCGCAGCGCCAGTTAGCTGCCCTATTAGCACAGCAGCTTTTTGTCTCTCAGGCATGGAGTACATTTCTAGGATGCTGCATAACTTCCGCTTGAACCTGCTAATGTGCCTGGCTCACCGCTTGTACTGGGGAAGCCATTTCGCCCCAGGCATATATGGGAGCGTTAGTGGCATGATCGGGACTACCGGACTGGGTGCAGGGCCTGCGCCCCCATCTGGCGCTACAATACCAGACGGTGCGGGATTGGGGCCTCCGGCCGGGGCCGCACTGTCAGCCGGTTGTTGTGACATCTTAGCGCCCCCTTGGTTAAACGGAGCCTACCGGTTTCAGACGCTGCTATTTCACAGGCACGCAGTGGGAACAGGACCTTCGTCGCAGGCGCTCTGATGTCAGAGCGTTCACTTCCTGTTGCAGGACCTGCCGATGAGTCAGAGCCAGGGGCGTGTCCAAGACTCTGCGCGCTCTTTCAGGTACGCCCACCTTCTTCTCCAGCGCCTTAGGGCGCGAATCTGGCGGCAAATATGGCGGTATTTGGCGCCAAACAACAGCAACAGTCTTTTTCGCCAAAACACTCCACAGGCACACAGGGCTCGCAATGCTGCAAGTTTCGGATCCTGTTCGTGACGCCAAATTTTTGTCTCGACCACGCACCACAATTGTGGGTTACCAGGGCAATGGGGTACTCAGAGCCGAGCCCGTAGAAGTCTATGGGGTTGTCACAGGTAGCGGTGGCTCGGTCTGTGGCCCTGGCGGTCAGGCGTATGTTGGGGGGTATATTTACAGGGGATATATATATACAGTTCGTGACGCCACCTGTAGTCTCTGGTAATTTGTACCAGCGCTGCTGTAGATCTCTGAGGGGATGGTGAGGCAGCTAGATGTCGGGTCCCCTACAGGTGGGACTCTTCCCTCAGGTCGATGGTTATGATGGGGTAGTGCAGGAATGCAATCAAATAACACAGTCTCACACATCAGCGTCTTTCCATACCTTTACTTCAAGTTGTTCAGGCAGGTCCCAGGGAGGCTGATGGGGTTGATGGAGGATGAGCTTTGAGGCAACGGCTAAGCAAGTTAGGGGCCTCCTTTACTTTCCAATGATGATGAGTACAACCAGCATGAAGCGTAGTTCTCTCTAGAATCTCCAGCTATTCCAAAGCTGTGCTGCCCGGTCAGTTTTGTGGTTGGAGCCTTCTTCTGAGAGAGCTGAGTTCCAATTCCTGTCGTGCACTGACTCAAGGTTCTCACTCTCCCTGACCCCAGTTACGTACTGACTCTTCAGGGGCTGCTTTCCGTTACCTAAGGTCCGGTAAGCCTCTGGGTTTCCTACCACCATGCATGAAGCTATGGTGATGCTTCGGTCTCCAGTGACCGGTAACAATATGCAGGTATTCTATACCTATGGCACTTTTCTGTTCTCTTCCACTATGCCCTTCGCTTTGCTCAGTCTCTCAACAGATGTCTCAGTCCGTCCTCTAGTGGGGCACAGCTCTGACCAGGCTGAGGTGAACTGGCTCACCTTTACTGGACTCCACTTTCTGAACTGCACAAAGACTGCACTTCCTAACTCTTTCGAGTCACTGACTGAACTCTACTCAGACTACTCAGCACTCCCCTCCACACCCCTGCTGGGTGTGTCCGAAGTGTACGTGATATCATGGAGCCCTTAACCGTTACCTCTCCACTCATCCTCCTTGTATTGTGTACCAGGGCTACACAGATGTAACTCAGGATCAGTAATGTAATGTATGTACACAGTGACTGCACCAGCAGAATAGTGAGTGCAGCTCTGGAGTATAATACAGGATGTAACTCAGGATCAGTAATGTAATGTATGTACACAGTGACTGCACCAGCAGAATAGTGAGTGCAGCTCTGGAGTATAACACAGGATGTAACTCAGGATCAGTGATGTAATGTATGTACACAGTGACTGCACCAGCAGAATAGTGAGTGCAGCTCTGGAGTATAATCCGGATGTAACTCAGGATCAGTAATGTAATGTATGTACACAGTGACTGCACCAGCAGAATGGTGAGTGCAGCTCTGGGGTATAATACAGGATGTAATACAGTATCAGTAATGTAATGTATGTACACAGTGACTGCACCAGCAGAATAGTGAGTGCAGCTCTGGAGTATAATCCAGGATGTAACTCAGGATCAGTAATGTAATGTATGTACACAGTGACTGCACCAGCAGAATGGTGAGTGCAGCTCTGGGGTATAATACAGGATGTAACTACAGTATCAGTAATGTAATGTATGTACACAGTGACTGCACCAGCAGAATAGTGAGTGCAGCTCTGGAGTATAATACAGGATGTAACTCTGATCAGTAATGTAATGTATGTACACAGTGACTGCACCAGCAGAATAGTGAGTGCAGCTCTGGAGTAAATACAGGATGTAAACAGTACATATGAGAGTCCGTACTGACAGCGAATAGAGTGCAGTGGAGTATAATCAGGATGTAATCGGACATGATGTAATGTATGTACACAGTGACTGCACCAGCATAATAGTGAGTGCAGCTCTGGAGTATAATACAGGATGTAACACAGTATCAGTAATGTAATGTATTCACAGTGATCACGAAATGTGAGTGCAGCTGTAACACAGGATGGACTCAGTCATATGTTGACTAGTGACTGCACAGCAGAATAGTGAGTGCAGCTCTGGAGTATAAACAGGAGGTAACTCAGGATCAGTAATGTATGTACACAGTGACTGCACCAGCAGAATAGTGAGTGCAGCTCTGGAGTATAATACAGGATGTAACTCAGGATCAGTAATGTAATGTATGTACACAGTGACTGCACCAGCAGAATAGTGAGTGCAGCTCTGGAGTATAATACAGGATGTAACTCAGGATCAGTAATTTATGTACAGTCATGGCCAAAAGTTTTGAGAATGACACAAATATTATATTTTCACATGATCTGCTGCCCTCTGGTTTTTATGTGTGTTTGACAGATGTTTTTATCACAGACAGAAATATAATAATTGTAAACATATGAGTAACAAAAGCTTATATTGACAGTTAGAATGAGTTAATGCAGCAAGTCAATATTTGCAGTGTTGACCCTTCTTCTTCAGGACCTCTGCAATTCTCCCTGGCATGCTCTCAATCAACTTCTGGACCAAATCCTGACTGATAGCAGTCCATTCTTGCACAATCAATGCTTTCATTTTGTCAGAATTTTTAGGTTTTTGTTTGTCCACCCGTCTCTTGATGATTGACCACAAGTTCTCAATGGGATTAAGATCTGGGGAGTTTCCAGGCCATGGACCCAAAATCTCTGTTTTGTTCCCTGAGCCATTTAGTTATCACCTTTGCTTTATGGCAAGGTGCTCCATCATGCTGGAAAAGGCATTGTTGATCGCCACACTGCTCTTGGAGGGTTGTGAGAAGTTGCTCTTGGAGGACATTCTGGTACCATTCTTTATTCATGGCTGTGTTTTTAGGCAAGACTGTGAGAGAGCCGATTCCCTTGGCTGAGAAGCAACCCCACACATGAATGGTTTCAGGATGCTTAACAGTTGGCATGAGACAAGACTGGTGGTAGCGCTCACCTTGTCTTCTCCGAATGAGGCGTTTTCCTGATGTCCCAAACAATCGAAAAGGGGATTCATCAGAGAAAATAACTTTACCCCAGTCCTCAGCAGTCCACTGCCTGTACCTTTTGCAGAATATCAGTCTGTCCATGATGTTTTTTCTGGAGAGAAGTGGACTTCTTTGCTGCCCTCCTTGAGACCAGGCCTTGCTCCAAGAGCCTCCGCCTCACAGTGCGTGCAGATGCACTCACACCTGCCTGCTGCCATTCCTGAGCAAGCTCTGCACTGCTGGTAGCCCGATCCCGCAGCTGAAACACTTTTAAGAGACGGTCCTGGCGCTTGCTGGTCTTTCTTGGGTGCCCTGAAGCCTTTTTGGCAACAATGGAACCTCTCTCCTTGAAGTTCTTGATGATACGATAGATTGTTGACTGAGGTGCAATCTTTCTAGCTGCGATACTCTTCCCTGTTAGGCCATTTTTGTGCATTGCAATGATGACTGCACGTGTTTCTTTAGAGATAACCATGGTTAACAGAAGAGAAACAATGATGCCAAGCACCAGCCTCCTTTTTGAAGTGTCCAGTGGTGTCATTCTTACTTAATCATGACAGATTGATCTCCAGCCATGTCCTCATCAACACCCACACCTGTGTTAATGGAGCAATCACTGAAAAGAGGTTAGCTGGTCCTTTTAAGGCAGGGCTGCAATGATGTTGAAATGTGTTTTGGGGGATAAAGTTCATTTTCTAGCCAAATATTGACTTTGCAAGTAATTGCTGTTAAGCTGATCACTCTTTATAACATTCTGGAGTATATGCAAATTGCCATTAGAAAAAGTGAAGCAGAGACTTTGTAAAATTAATATTTGTGTCATTCTCAAAACTTTTGGCCATGGACTGTACACAGTGACTGCACCAGCAGAATAGTGAGTGCAGCTCTGGGTATAATACAGGATGTAACTCAGGATCAGTAATGTAATGTATGTACACAGTGACTGCACCAGCAGAATAGTGAGTGCAGCTCTGGAGTATAATACAGGATGTAACTCAGGATCAGTAATGTAATGTATGTACACAGTGACTGCACCAGCAGAATAGTGAGTGCAGCTCTGGAGTATAATACAGGAGGTAACTTAGGATCAGTAATGTAATGTATGTACACAGTGACTGCACCAGCAGAATAGTGAGTGCAGCTCTGGAGTATAATACAGGATATAACTCAGGATCAGTAACTTCAGACCTAATGATGACTACCCATTCCTGCTAATACATGTGGGGACAAATGACACCACAAGAAGTGACCTGGAAACAGGGGCGTAACTAGGAATGGCAGGGCCCCACAGCAAACTTCACAATGGGCCCCCCCCCGCGCGCGTTGCCAATCTCGGTCTACCCAAGTTGTGTTAAGAAAGATACCTTTATTAT